>RJWM01018085.1:0-41735 GCA_004363535.1 Dasyprocta punctata | reverse complement strand
GCTGGAGATGTGGGAAATTTTAAGTAATATGGCCAAAAAATATAAACTGAAAGAGTAACACTTGAGTACATACCTATGAAAATTTTTTAAAAGTCATAGAAATATCTAGGAAAAGAACATGATAGCTAAAGATAGAAAGTTCAAAAACAGGTTTTGTGTTTAATGTGTTGAAGAATAACAAAGGTTAGCTTGCCTCTGTCGAGTATAATGAAGACAGACATACAAGACACGAGACGGTCTGATCGTACCGAGCCTGTTTGGACTTTTGAAAACTTTGACTTTTACATTTCATGAGAACGTATTCCTGCAAAGGTTTTCAGCAGATGCTTATAATCTGTCTAACATTTTAACAAGAATAAGGGCACAAAGGCAGAAACTGAGGTAGCAATTACGAATCTATTGCACTAATTCATTTGAGAGAAATGGCAGTATAAGTGGTGGAAACTGACAGGATTCTGGATGTATGGTAGAGCAGAAGATTTTGCTATCAATTCTGACTTGGGATGCATGGGTAAGAGGGGCACCCAGGAGGATGCTTAGGTTTCCAACCTGAGCAAAGAACAATGGTGCCACATTGAGGTGGAGGATACCAGGCATATAAAGATTTAGATGACAACAATAAAAGTTCGGTTTTGTGGGTCAAAACTTAGATACCAGAAATTCAAGAAGAGATCTGCAATAAGCAACTGAATATAGAAAGATGAATTTCTGAAGAAAAATCTGAAAATTTCTGGGAGATGAAACTGTGGGATGTATCAGTATACAGATTTTTTTTTTGTAAACCATGAAACTGGATGTAATCTCTTCAGAAGTGGAAAGAGAAAAGAAGCTTTCGCAGAGACCCTCCATTCAAGGCAATGCAAACATCTAAATTAGCAGAGATGAACATAGATTAGCAAAGGAAATTGAATAATTTTTAGAAGAAAAAATTTTCTCTGATGAAAAGTGTTTAAGTGGGGTTGGATGTGAAAAATGAAATATTCGTGTTATATTAAGTAGAAATAAAGGATAGATAGGGTTTTATTTTCACAAGAAAGAGTGGGTAGGTATATTTGCATGCACAGACTAGAAACATTTCAACTGATATTTTTATTTTCTTATTTGTCTTAATCAGTGTTTTCAAATTTTACCAACATTTTATCTGTTTGTTTGCTTGCTTCCTTTTTTTTTTTTTTAAGTTTGGGACCTAGGGATCTACTTTCTAAATCTCTGCCTCAGTCTCTCTGATGACCTTATCATTCATTTACCATCTCTTCCTTGGGATTATGCTAGTCAAGTCCAAATACATACTGCTTCATTCCAATGGCTTTGTTCATGCTGATTCTGATCCTTGATATGTCCTTGTTTCAGTGGCCTTTATGCTGCTAAATATATAGGCTCAAAGTCAAGTCCCACTGAGTTTGAATCCTGACAGTGCCACTTATTAGCTATGTGTCCTTGGTCACCTAGGTTCTCTGGCCATAAGAAGAAGAATGATACCTACCTCAGTGAGTTTTAATGAGGATTGCACCAGATACTATATAAACATAATCCCTTTCTGAAATCTTCCCAAATCTTTTGCTTGCTCTGTTCTGTAAGCACACATGCCTTTTTTTATCGAAACTTTTTCTGGTGTCTCTTAGTACGTTAATGTTGTAGCTATTTATACACATGTTGCTTTACAAGAAATTTCAAACTCTTTAAAGACTAAGTCTGTCTCATACATTTGTTATGGTCCTTGCACAAAATTATATGCTTGATAAATTCTGCTGAGTGCACAAAATATGAAATGAATTGTCTCCACTTAGCTTTCTAGTCAACTACATGGTTTGAAGACAATATCCCTTTCCACCCCAGAAGTAAAACATGTGTAATGAAACACCCTCTGTCCAGTGAGTTCCAGGAACAAAGAATCTCAAGAGAAATGGAGGCTGACAAAGACATAGAATAAAACTTTGTCTATTCACCATGACTCTTCCACATATTAAGGAAAATGGTACTATAGAAATAGATAGGACCCTGAAGATAATTCAGTTTAGCTGAAAGTTACAGACATTATATGACTTATGTTAGACATGGAATCAGCCTCTAACAACATGTCTTCTCAAAATCCAGTTTTAATTATATGTACAATTTAGTGTCTTCTTCTATAATATTGAAAATATTCATATATATTTTTAAATAAAATGTTAGTATTAAATCTCTCTGATAATGCATTTATATAAATAGTTTAACTATTCCTTTTTAGCAGTTCATTTTCATGAGGAGGATGATGACAATACTTTATGTACACATATACAGTGGAAGTGCAGCTAAGTGTAGAACACTTTTCTTGCATGTGTGAAAGCCTGGATTTGATCTTGACATCAAAAAAGAAGTGAAAATTAAAAAAAGATGCACATGAACACACACACATAAATCTTACCAAGTGCTATGTTCTGTCCTTAGTGTTTCACATAAAATTATATTTAATTTTCATAGTTTATATGATGAATATTTTATGCATGCTTAAAAAATGATGGCTCTGAGACTCAATAAAAGTTTGGCAAGGGCTCCCAAATGAATGATTAGCAGAGCTGAGAGTCACATTAATAACATTTATTTCTTCTTAACATTTGCATAGATTTCAATTATATGTGTACCAAAATGTATATAAATATCCCCTATTGTTATATATTAATGTTATTTATAATTTCTTGCTATCATAAACAGTGTTTCAATGTACTTTCTTTTAAAATTATTTCTAAAGTACAAATATATAAACATGACATTCCTGGCATCAATATTTTCAAATGTCATATCTGTTAATTTAGATTTTAAGGGAACCATTAACTTCACTCCAAGATCTTCCTTTTTAAACTCATCAGGTGTAGGCATCATCAAATATTCTTTCCAGGAAAACTTGTTCCCTTTTTTTTCTTATACAAGTTCATGAGTAAAATCATTTCTCCTAGGCAATCTTACCAACAGTTTTACTAATTCTCTTAGCAGGAGTCTGGTAGAAGAAAAAGAACATGAAATACTACTTCATTTTCAGTGTACAGAGCTGTTTCCATTCTTGATTCCACATCTATCTTTAAGAAAATATTTTTAGGAATGCATGATGAGTCTCATTTAACATATTAGCAAACAAATAGAATCTTAAAAAGAATAATCTTTTTTAGGTTACAGCTCTTAGGTGGTAAGGGTAAGAAAAAAAGTGGCAGATTTGTCTTAGAGATGATGGGGAGGCATCAAATCATACAGTGCTCCCTAAAAGTCTTCAAAATGGTACAGATGTAAAATTTAGTAATAGGGATACTTTCAACTTACTTAAAAGGAATACACCATATAAGTTATTTTTAGAAGTGCTAGAGTGCTTTATTCAATGTACATTTCTGGGTTCACAGCATAGTAGTATTAGTTATGAGTCCATTGCACAATAAACTTAGCATGTAATTAATACACAAAAAGGTATTAACCTCAAGTAACCATAGTATTTCTGATATGAATATAGAAAACAAATATAGGTGTGTGGAATTTGCCATTAAACTGCAGACTACATTACAATCAGATTCACAGCTCACATTGTCTTTTGTTTCCAACAATCTTCTCAAATACTGACCATCTTTCTGGCACAGATGTCTGTTACATAACTTAATCCTTACCAAGGAAATCACACGGCTCAGGCTATTGACAATAGCATGATTCCTTCCTACTGCACAATAGCCTCATCACAGTCAGGGATATCAGTATCGTATATGCCATGAATACCTATGATATATTTTTCAGACAACAAGTGCATAACATAGATAAGAGGCAATCTGAGGTATAAAGATAAGGAGATTCTTACAGTGGGAGGAAAGTTCCTCTCCATTTCATCACTATTTCAAGTATACATCTGTAATTTTGTAAGCATGAAAGATTAGCACTCATTCAGTTCAACCCAGAAAAAATAATAGGCAATATTTTAATTGAAACCATCTCTTTTAAAATACACACATACGATATGATACTGTACAATTTTAAGGATTAGTTAAAATGTAGTGGATGTTAGAATAAAGTTCACTAAATCATTTAAACAAGTAGTTTAGTAGTCCATAAAGATCCAAAACAGTCTTCTGCAGCAAAGTCATAAAAATTAGGCAATGCGCCATGTTAACAAGTCTCACTTTAATTATCAAGTGGAAAGTTTTGTGTTCTACCCATTTTGCAGACTGCAACTTCCTTCTTACAATTTACGGCATACTTCTAAAGACTGTAGAACATTATCGTTCCTGTGAAACTGCCTATTATCAGGTACTTAAATCTTACCTATTATCAGGTACTTTTACATTTCTATAACTTAATCATGACTTTGCTAGTATTTGAGAACCTACTATTTGCTAAATAGTGTGTAAGCACTATGTAATGTAAGCCTCCCAACAATACTGTAAGTTACATGTGATCATTACTATATATTAATACCTCCAGACATTGAGGTTTAGAGATAAAATATTTTACTAAAATCTCATACCTATACAGATAGCACTATATTACAGTACATTAACCTAGCTATCTCTGACTCCAAACTCCATACTCAGTATAATCAGATGATACTGTCTTCCAAAGGACCAGATCAGTGGATAATTTAAACCTTATGTGTTGATTGTACATTTTCTAGATTCTACTTTCTGTTGAAATTTGATGTAATGGTCATTGATTACGGTCAGAGTCTATACAAATAACTCCAATAAATAGAAGTGTTTGCCATCATCATTTAAGTCAGAATTTCTCAACCATAATATTACCAAACTTTTGGACCAGATGATTCTTTATTGTGAAGTGTTGTTGCCTTGTTCATTGTAAGATAATGTATCAGTATCCCTCATCTTTGTCCAAAGGACCAAGGAGCCAACAGGACCACATTCTAGTGAGCTAACAAAATAGGTCTCCAAATATTGTCAAATGTCCTCTATTGGTCAAAATCAATCCCAGTTAAAATCCATTGATTTACATGAAAAGTCATACTAAAAATGTCAACACAATCATCAAAACAGAAAAAGAGTACAACTAAAAGCTAATCTGAATATATTAGTCTTACATAGCCTTTTTTTTCTGAAAGGCTATGAATAGTACTAATAAATGTAGGTTGGAATAGGCTTGCCTTCTTTATTATTTTTTTCTGTATTTTCAAAATTGTAATCAATTTGAAAAACACAAGTCAAATTGTGAGAGTCATGAATGATATTTCTTTCTATTAAGTAAGCACAGTTCTGAGGATCTACAAATTGCAATAAATGAATGTGAATACAGTATTGTATGACATACTTGCCAATTTCAAAGTCTGCTATTAAGATGAAATACAGAGTTCATTATAATTTTAGGAAGATAATAACAAAACTAATTTTATTTTAATGCAAATGTGTATTTCAATTTTTCATTTTTTGATGGAGTTTAAAATAAGTAAAAATGTTACTTGTTTCCTTAAAGAACTCTATTATAATTTGCTATATTAAGGTAAATTGATTTTTAGAAAAACATCTTACTATACCTTTACAAAATAAAATTAATGTAAGAAAATTGTATTATTATGCTCCCCATTAGTGCCAATGTAGTTATGATCTTTTCATTTTCCTTCAAATACTTCGGCTCAAAAGTTTAAAATCAATGGTGCATAGTCAGAAGTGTCATGAGAACTAATTACTAGAGAAATCTGATTATATCATACCTTTATAAGACCACATTTACACAAGATACATATACTTTTTGTATCTAAGTATTGCCTTTAACTATTTTGAAAAATTTGAAAGAGAAGACAATTGGCAGCAGTTATGCACCATTTTGATTTTTTATTATCTCCAAACATCTGCATACTTAGTTTTAAATATTCTTAGATATGTGAGAAAAAGAAATGTTTGAACACACGCTTGTAGAAGAAGAAAGTTCTGGTGACTCAAAGTAGTAGAATTTTTAAAAACTAAGAAATATGTACAAGTTTCCACTTAATATCATAATTAAGAGTAGAAGTTTTGGAACCAGATGATCCTGGATATAAAATAGCTGCTTTATTATGTTATAACCTGTGAAACATTAGGTAAATCATTTAATCTCTCCTAGTTTTGGTTTTTGTTGTTAAATTTATATAATAAAAATAAAATTCAATCTACGGTTTTGTTGGGAAAATTAAATTTAGTAATATAAAAATTTCAGAAACATTTGTTATCCAAAGGCCTGCTTGTGTTTAATTGTCATAAGTAACACTGATACACTGGTTACTGCAGTCGATTACTTTATTTAGATTTATGCAATTAGGTCATTGATAAAGGCTTAGTGCTATAGAAATAGGGTACACTCAAGTTAACTTAGCTTTATAGAAACAAGGTAAGGAAAAGTTCTTTTTCTATGACAGTGGAAGAAAAATCAGTTTTCAAAACAGAAAAAGTAAAAACAAAAAATGCCTTGCATTATATCTAGTGATTAGCATGGTACTTAGAGTGCTCAGTAAACAGCTATTGGAGCAGGAATGTGTCTACACAAAGACTTTGACTTAGTGTCATTTTTGACAAAAGGTGCACATAGTTCAAACAAGATTAGGAAAGGTCAATTTTTTTCTCCTCTCAATGACTACAAAGGAAAAAAATATCTGTGACAGTATTTTATTGAAATGCCTTTAACCAACTGAGATAAAAGAATAACAAAAAGATAACATTTGATTTATTAATAGTTAAAACACTTAAAAACACAATTAAAATTTTCTTTTCTCTCTCTCTCCCTTCTTATTTTATTTTATTTTATTTTATTTTTGTCTTTTTGAGAGAGGGTTTCTCTGCGCAGTTCAGGCTGGCCTTGAACTCACTTTGTAGCCCAATATGGTCTCAAACTCACGGCGATCCTCCTGTTTCAGCCTCTGGAGTGCTGGGATTACAGGAGTGTGCCACGTTTCCCACCTTAAAATTTTATTTTCTTGTGCCTTGCAAATACGTACTAAAAATATTTACTTGAATGTGCCTGTTTTATGTCTTCCAAGTTCCACTTTATGACTAAAATGATAACTAAATGATGCCTTGGGACTAGGATTAACATTTCTCTGAATATGAAAAATAACATAAATTGTCAAATTGTGTAATATTCCTCCTTTATAGAAATAAACGTTCAACATAGTCAAACTCCAAAGAAGCCAAACTAGCTGAAGCATATGTCATATACATTAGCACATATCAAAACATAATCTTCACTATTTTATAAAGTTTGTATACATTTAATTCATTTATATAAATACAAGCAGGGGTTGGCATAAAAAGGCATGAAGTGCTATAGATATGTCTTTTTCTTCATCCCATGCAGCTAGAAAAGCAGGGCTAAAATTGGTATGGTTATATGAACAAATGCAATATTTTTATGATTAATTTTATGTCAAATTTTCCACTTACATTATCATCTTCTGTTTATTGCGATTTAATTTAGCCTTCTTACCTAAAATATTTTGACTATTCTTTAAAGACAAAAGAGTAACACTCCTGTAAAACAGTCAATGTGTTTTGAAGAAAAGAATTACCAAAACACTTTAATTTTAAAAGTAAACATGCTTCAAGATAAACCATTGTGTGTGTATTAGAACACACGATAATGTCAATAATGAAAAAAACTGAAAATGGTACATAATTACTCAAGTATTCCTCCCAAGTCTGAATAATCTATGCTGTGTATGCAGGGTATCTATCAGGGAAATTTTCATTTTTACCCTGGGTATTTGTCTTCAGGTCCATAATGTATACAATTCACTGATGTTAGAGGCCTGCATCTGTCTATGCCAGTGAAAAGAAGATTAGGTCAAGTACTTAGATTTTTTAAATATCAATTCCACATTGACAAATAATGTCAATGTATCCTTTCATAAATTTTTATGAGCATATAACCCACAAACAAAACATTACCATATGATAGTACAAAGTTCTAGTGGCTACAATTAAAATATCTAGACTGTAATTTTTTTATGCAGAATGTAAACGATTGCAGGTGGTTATTTAGAAAGCATTCACCACCTCCTTTGTCTAAGAAACTTTGTGGGATCTGTCCAGTGTGCTGAAAAGCTTTCCACCACAGAAGGTTACAGACTTGGTGGGATGCATGTTACTAAACTGATGGATTTAAAAGCAGTATTTTCAACTCCTAAATCAATGAACCTTTGGAATGGTAATCAAAATCCATAAAGGACATAAATAGCCACAACTTATTCTTAAGCGTGCAATTATTTAGAAGTAACAGAAAAAGAGAAAATTCCCTGTGCTCCATGAAGGGTACAGCACAGAGCACATCTAACAAGAGGTGATATACCTAACCACTCCCAAAGTCACACACACACACACACACACACACACACACACACACACATACACACACACAGATATCTTAGAAGCTTCCACCAAAAACCTTTAACTATGCTCCATTGGAAGAAGGGGATACAGAGCCCTGAGTAATATTCCCTAACCTTCCCACAAGGCTAGCAGTGAGTGTTAAGAATACAGATTTTCTTTAACCTAATCCTGAGGAACTTCAAACAATAAGATACCAAGTAAGGAATGGAGAAGAGAGAAGCTGTCTTCTCACTGGTTTTCATCAATTTCCTTTCAAGAAGTAAAGTGATAGAGAATCTGCCTGGCTACTCATGTTCAGCAGCAGCAGGACCTAAATTGTTCCTAAATAAGCACAAACACATGTTATCTTGTCTTCAAATACCCTTCACCATGACACCTGTTCTGTAGGGAAATATGGGCAGATGGAAATCATGGCACCAGGTGGAAGATCCCTACAGGTGAACATATCACTTCCCTCTCAGAGGTCCCAAGTACAGGCCAGCTGTCCTCCATACCAAGGGGCCTTCCCTGGGTCTCTGAATCATGGGTTCCATCCTCTGCATGCTGCTGCCCTGGGATAGCTAGTAGGCTTTGTGTCTGAAGGTAGGGTAAAGATGCATCCATGGGAGAAGTAAAAGTAGGAGAGCTCAGATTGGTGTTCAAAGAAAGGCACTCTGGCTTGAGTAAAAAGAGCTGTGCTTTCAGCACCGCCCGCTGTCCCCCTCATCCTGCATCAAGCAGAAGTGTGGCTGTGACCACATTTACTGGGAAAAAATCTTTTCTTTCCCTCCTCTGTTTGCTTTGCTCAATTTCGAGCCGTCAGATGGATTGGAGGAGTACAGTTTGCATTTGAAACCAGGCTCCCCTTGCCTTAGAGAGCAGGAACTCGGGTCGGATGGCATGCAGAATCCCTGCCTCAACCCTTGCAGATTTTCCCTCCTTTCTCCCCTCGCTCGCACCTTTTCCACCAACAGGTCTAAACAAGACCATCTGCAAATGGAGCAGACATGAGCCTCACTGGCTCTGGCAACCCCCGCTCCACCCACGTCTCCTTCTCCCAAACCAAACTGTAAGCTACTCAACAAGCTACTAGCTGCTACATTCTTTGGGCCAGGGGATACTCGGGCACACAGACACTTAACAAGCTTACCCCCCTGTCGGCCACGCAGCGGGCAGTGAGACGCGGTCTAGCTAGCCCCCCATAAAGTTGGGCCGCGGGATCAACGGGGTAGAGCCGGCCTTTCCAATCCTGGGCTCCCCCCCACCCCGAGATGATCTCAAGCTCATCCCCTGCACTTCAGCGCGCGCAGACAGCCGAGCTGAGGGCGACGTGTGCAGCAATCTTCCCGCTACTGAAAAAGGGGGGAAGGGGAGAAGGAAAGAGAGCGGAGGAGGGAGGGGAGGTAGTTTATATTTATAGAGAACAGAGTTCTTTTCGCAACTTTTTGGTGCCACCAAGTGGCACAGTGAGTTCCTTTAGGAACAGATTCCTGGGCAAATTGGATGGGTAGACTAGCCCCTTAGCCACATGTTTGCATGGTGGGGTTTATTGAGGGTTGAGTTTGCACATGCTCACCATCTCAGTTTCTGAGCAGATGAAAAATCTCTAAATTCTAAGAACAAACTTACATTGCACAAAAAAGATATCTGTGCCTACTTCAGACAAGTGGAAGAGGTGTCAAAAGACATGACAGGTGCCAGTTTCATCTTTGGAGCATAAAAACCTTTGTCCTAGAAGGAATTTCCACTCCCTTTTTCTTCCCTAACCCTTTTATCCAGATCACCTTATACTCATACCCTCCTTCAAGCCATTTTTGTCATCCTGAGTGCTTAACCTTTAAACTGGGGTGTCATTTCCCTTATATCAGAATCAAATCTAAATTATTTCTCAAATCTTCAAATTCAAAAAACCTGATAGCTTGTCACTAAACTGCCTCTTTAAATTGCTGCCTTAATAAAAATAACATATGAATTTAGGTTTTGTGAATTCAAATCTCTCCAAAGAGCACTCAAAACTCTAGGTTCCTTTGGCTGCAACCAGACTTCTGACTGTTCTCACTCATTTCCATAGACTTCTCAGGATGCGTTACCCTCACAGCACAGCCAGTATCTTCTACCAGGCTTTAATACTTCAGAGAAGAACACCTTGAAGCTTTCTTTATCTAAATGGTTTGGGTGTTCTTTTTTGTACATAAATCTTCAAACTCGATCAATGCAATCTTCAAATGCAATCATAGACACTATTGCAAGAGAACTTAGTGACTCAAAATGCAGAACAACCTCTACATTTTGCAGATGGAAAAATTGAGTAAACAAAGATTAAGGGACTTGTTCAAGGTCACACATTTCCCTAGAGAAGAACCTAAGGACTGCCCAGAGCAGGGCTCATGAACACGGTGATGTCAAATATCACTGTCAGGGTCTTTCTCCTACCACATCAGACAGATCATTCATTCTTCCCTCCTTTCTCTTCCCTCTTTCTATGTCTCTGTCATCATCTTCTGCCAAAGTTTAATAAAGGAACCAAGAATAAAAATGTCTTCCTAGCTCCACTGGCAGTACCTGAACTTGAGTTCAGAGATCCAGAGTTTCAGGTGTGCCTCCTTAAAATGGCCCACAGTTCTTGAAAATCTTTCTTTCCCAATACTATGTCATGGCATTGTCATTTTAGAAATGTAACAGTGGTATTTACACCCAACCTTGTCCTTCTTTGGCTCTCTCTTTGAATTAAATACCAGCAGGTGCTCTTATTAGCCCCCAACACCTAAAGATCTCAAAAATAGAGAAGCCCTTTCCCTGGTTAAATGTATGCCTTCCGTGCACATGTATTGGCATGAGAGTGGGGAGGGGAGACAGAGGAACTGCAAACGCCTCTTTTGGTTCAGATCTCCTCTCTCTCTCTCTCTCTCTCTCTCTCTCTCTCTCTCTCTCTCTCTCTCTCTGGCTTTTTAGTTCTTTTTCTATGGAAACGAGCCCACTTAAATCCCTCTCTTATGCAAATAAAAACAAAATGATTTTCATGAACCTCCCATCGAAGCAATACCGCGGTAGCCCAGGCTCCTGAGTCAAAATTCATGCCTGATTCACACGGTACACGTCCTTGCAGGGTGACTTTCTTGAACTTACAGGACCTCATAGCGTCCCTGGCTCCACCAGCCTTCCACCTGCCCGCCACCTGCCCTTCTGGGTCCCTTTAGCCCGAGCTCCCGCCCCTTGCCAGATCTCTCTCCATCCCTGCGCGGGGGGAGGGGCTCCGGCGGCATCCTACATTCGTGGTAACTCGATAGCGGAGAGAAAGGAAAACCGCGCTGTGCTTACCAGGTGCGCGCCCAGAGCCTTGCGCCCCCAGGCAGCCGCTGCTTGCGAGCTTCCTGCGCTTCTGTAGCGGCCTTGGCAGCTGCTAGAGCGCTAGTGTCGGCGATGGAGGCAGTGGTGACAGCCGGCTGAAAGGCTGCGGGGCCCGCGGTGGTGGCGCTCGCTCTCTCGCGCCAGCGCCGGGAGCACGTGCCGCGCTCGGGCAGACGCAGCTGGAAGCGCAGCGCAGGGCTGGCTCCTACTCCTGCAGCGCGGCGGGGGGCGGCAGAATCGCCTTGGCTTAGACTTGGTGGGTGAACAAGGGTCCTAAAGCCTCCTGCACTCGGGGTTCAGGAGAGGGTATCCCTGGGCTCCCTCTCTAGCTCCTCGGATTCCCCCCAGGAGCCAGGGAAGGAAGAGAGCAGTGCAGGGAGGCGTGGGTGGTGTGTCACTCAGAAAGAAGCTGGGGGAGCAGGTAGATAATAAGCTCCTCTCTGACGATGGCACTTAAACTCCTGACAATGACTGGGAGAAGGGGCGTCATTGCGGGAGGACAGAGAATGATCGGAAGTCAGGGAACCCCAAAATGATTCAGAGGTGTGAGTGGTTAGAAGGAACGGTCTCTAATAATATTGCTTATTAATAATGCAATTTTGCATTTATCTGCACTTCTTACAAACGACTCTTCCTACATCCATTAAAATTTCTTCCTCTAGCAGTTAAAGGTCTTTTGCTTCCTTAAATGACTTCCTTCCCCGCCAGCCCCATAACTGCCCAGGATTGTCAAAAAAAAAAAAAAAAAAAAACGCTGAAGTTATCTTTAAATTACAAAACCAGACTTCATTTCAGCTTCTGAAAAGAGATTGGTAGAAATCCCTTGGATGGCTTAATTTAAAGAAAGGCAGTATATTACATTAATACTATTATTGTCTTTACTGCATTCTCCTAGGTGTCTTGAAAGCCGGATTCTTATAGCAACTGGATGAAAGAGTAAAAGATGGGCACTGAAGTATTCATCCTGAAGCATGCATTACTAAAATCTGGTATTCGATACTCTACCAGCCTCCAGACAAGAATGATTCTTTCCATAGCTTCAGTTATTTAACAATAAAAAAAACTAGATATGTATCCACCTCACCTGTTGAACTTTGGAATGATATATTTCTTTTTGCATTCCCATGTGTGCCGATGGTGACATTGTTAAATTTCAAGGATCTTTGATTATGATCCACAAAACAAATTTTACTGTGTTCTAGAGAGTCAAACAACACTGTTGTCGATCTTCCCAAATAACAAAACTGAGGAAAATAGCATAGATGAGAAAACACAAAGTGAAAGTTCTGAGGAAAATAAAAAGTAATTTATTATTACATCATTCTGATAATGTGATTAAGTTTCATTAATAGTGGGTTTTTCTCCCCATTTCCGAGATATAGACACTGAGGACAAGGTCATAGATGTGATGTTTGTGTGGGACATTGAACTTTGAATGAGCACGAGATTCTCCAAACTGCCCATTTTTCTTCATCTGTTGGAGCTACATCAAACAACACAAATGAATGCACTGAATCTAGAAAAGGAGTTCTGTTGACCATATAATCACTTAAACTCTTCTAATTCTTACACATATTTCCCTTTTTGCTGTCTCCCAGGATTATGGAGAGAATAGCATGAGGTAAAACATTCTAAATCATCTTAAAAATCAAAGAACACTTTATAAATGTAATAGATGGTTTACCATGATATATCTATTTGCTGTGCTCTAAAAGCTACATGAACAATAGTGATATTTTCAGATGAGAAGTAAAATATAATTCTATAATCTTAAGTAGCTCCATGATTTTTAAAATATAGCTTTATTTCAAAATTTGTAAGTTCTGAATTAGACAAGATTAAAATTAAAAGGAGTATTGGAATAATGTCTTAAATCCCCAAAATAAGCTGTGATAGTAAATTACTCAAGGGTAAGACTTTTGTCTTAGCTTGAGCTATTAATGAACAAAATATGCAATTCTTCTGTAGGAAAGCACTTTAATGAAAGCTCAGTTGGGCTTATAATTGATCAAACTTAAAACTTGGAATCTTCACTTTGTCTATCTAATGTATGACAATAGGTAAATGTCTATTAGCTCTATCTTCCACATATATTCCAAAGTACTACCACCTCTAGCCACCTTCGCAGCCTTACCAGCCTACCCTGTTTAATGCTGTATCCTCCCTCAAAATCTAAATGCTCCTGATTCCATTCACTCAGTGCTTTTGCCCTGGTGGCCTTTAATGAAATCCAAAACACTGCATAATTTACTCATTTGTTATATTTATTGTCTGTCCCACCTTCCTGTTTGTATATAAACTCAAGAAAAGCAATCTTTCCTTGTTTAATTTATATTTTACAAACAGGGAAAAATTCTGGCACATAGAAGCATGTCAATAGATATTTTGAATATTTATATCAATATTTGTGACAGGAGGAGTATGCCTACTACGTGCTCCTTTTCATTGTCCACGTTCACAACACTGATGATAAATCATATAAATGTGTGCAGGAAGTCAGCCCTTTTTCCCAGCTTGAACATACTTACTACCTCTCGCATTGTGTTTCTTAGACTTAGTCAGTTCATAGTCTAGACTTCAAAAGCATTACTGCAAATTTAAATATTTTGTGACCCTTATCTGAGCCTACTAAATAACAGGTAAATGTTTTAAAAAAGAAATTTCTGAGAGCTTTTTCATCAATTTAAAAAGACAACATCTACAACAAGGATTTTATAGCAAAAATGAAAACCTTTTTTATATTACATGGTTGTGTATAAAACTTCAATATAAAATCCAGGTATAATGGAAATTTAACTCAAAGAGGTTGTCATGAGTCTACATTCACTTACCTCTCTATTCTCTAGGCTGAATAAATATAGAATATATGGATTTTAAATTTTATCACAGTACAGAATCCAAATGTAATAGTACAAAAAAAAAAAAAAAAGCCCTGGTCTACCTGTAACTAGTTGCGTCAGTGTTTTCCAAGATGGAACCATTCCCAAGTTAGATTTTTTTGGTACACATATAATGTAGTGATAATACTCATCTCCACTCTGTGATCATTTCTTTGCCTAAATCTTATATCACAAAGATGAATCACTTTCATGATAGCTGGGAAAATACCTAGATTCAGTTATTCTTAGAGCTGTTACCTAGGATGAAGGAGTAGAGTGTTTACTATACATAAGGTGCATCAGCTTGGTATTTGAAAACTAAATCTGGCTATTACTTGACTAAGGGACTAGGATAAGCTCCAAACCAAAAAACTTCATTTCCTTATCTGGAAACAGTTAAATGAGAAAGATGTTTTAAAGTGTCTAATGATTCTCCTGGGTATATACAAAGTCACTTTTGCAAACTATAGATATAGAGGTCTGAGCAAACCATAGTTCACTTTTTTCACGTTTCTCATACGTAGCTCTTTTGCTCAGTACAATAATATCTGTAGACAGAAAGTTAGAAAATGGCGTTGAGTTATTAGGGTCATAAATAGCAAATGAAAATTGCTATCTGAATTGTAGTTTTAAATTTTATAGTTATATTTACTAGTATATGTTTGCGATATATAGTGACTCCAACCAGCTTTAGGGAATTGATCCATAGACTGAGTGGTAATGGGAATCTCAATCAGAATAATTTATTGTGTTTTTGTATTGATTAGAAACTTTTTGTTTTACATCTCTAAAAAGTGGATAACACCTGCCTAGTGAGGCTGTTGCTAAGACAAGCAGAGATAGCTGGGAAGAAATTGTACAGTCCCTGAAAAAAGGCAGCTACATGGTTTGTGATAGTGATGATGACTGAAATGAGATTAGTTTATTTTAATTTCAAATTCTTGTATATTAGAATGGCCAAGGCAGTAGATGTGAGGATCCTTTTTTATCAACACTCAAAAATTTAAAAACCACTCTCTAGTCTAGTACAGTTCAGTTTTTAAAAAAAGTATTTTTAGTCCCTTTTGTATTTAATTTTATTATTACATATTTGCAGTATATACTTGCTATATCTTTTGTGTGGAGATGGCACATGTGCATAACATGTGCGTGTTCCTTTTTTCATCTCCTTTCCCTTCTCCCTTTCCATTTCTTGATACCCTTCCCATTTTATTTTCCTCTTTATTTACATTTTGGCATTTAAAATAAGCCATTTGGTATTTATATTTGTGTCTAATTTCACTTAACATTGTCTCCAGGTGTACCTATTTTCTTCCTTTCCTCAAATTTACCCTTCCTCATAGGACAGTTGTATTCCATCATATGTAAATACCACATTTTATATATCCATTCATCGATTGATGGACTTACATGCTGCTTCCAAGATTTTTTTATTATGAATTGTACTGCTATGAACATGAACATACATGGATCACTCTTTATGATGACTGTGACTCTTTTATGAAGATACTACAAAGGGAATAGCTGGGTCAGATGAAATTTCTCATTTTAGTGTTCTAAAGACTCTCCATACTGATTTCCATAGTGGTTGTAGTAGTATGCATTCTCCCCAACAATGTAAAATCCACCCTCCCATGGACACCCCTGGCCATTAGAGAAACACAAATCAAAACAACTCTGAGATTCCATTTTTCCACAGAAGAGATGCCATCATCAAAAAATCAAATAATAACACATGTAAATGTATTTAAATTACAGGGTCAGGTCTTATGGTAATTCTTTGTCAATACATTTGGCAAAGATAGTGAATTTTTTCATCTACAATAAAGTACATATTAAAGATAATGCCATCAGAGTTCTATTTTGCATTTAAATGGCCAAGTAAGGTTATATAGATTTTATCCTTTCAAACACAGCCTCAGAACCATTACTTAATAGAATCCCTGAAAATTTCATTCTAATAAGAGGCAATGTGCTCTCAACACTATAGAGATAGCTGTTGCAACTATCCATAGTACATTAACCAACTGAAATCTAACATTATGACCACCATTCTATAATTATAGTTATCAAGGATAATTTTGTTGTTTTTTCCATGCTACATTTCTTAGTAACAATTTGTTGAGCTAAAGTCAACAATATTTAAATTATGTAGTAAGCAGGGAAAGAATTTTGAAAATTAATAAACTGGTACCTTCTGTTATATTTCTGAATATTTTTTGTCATATCTCTTCAAGATTTAGTAGAGATGTCAAACTGGGTTGGACACATGGATCTATCAGAAATCTTGACTGATGGAACAAGAATCACATTATATAACTTGAAGTGATAAGAAACTCAGTTCTGTTCTTTGACTTCCTTATGTGTAAAATGAGGAAATTACCAATTCCATAAGTTGACTTTAAAGATTAAGTGAGTAATATTTGTAAAGCACAGGACATTGTATTTGATAAGCACTCAAGTTATTACTAATTATAGCTATTTAGATGAGAAACTTTGTAATATAAGAGAAGAAGCAAGATCAGTGAGGCCAGTCTACATGGATTTGACAATTGACTATTTTGCCTACTAATTATATGGTCTAATTACTTAATATCCCTGCACCTCAGTTTCTTTATTCATCACATACACACAAACACACACATACACACACACGTGCACATGCACAGAAAGAGTAAGAGAGAGACAGAGACTGAGAGAGAGAGAGAAGGAGAAAGAGAGAGAGAAATGACAGTGACTGTAAGTATTGGAAAAGCTAAGTCATATTAAGCCATTAGAACAAAGCCTTGCCCACAGTAATCATACAGTGTTAGATATTGTTAACACATAATGATTTAGTAAGCATTTTAAAGCCAGTCATTATTGAATTTAAATGATACCCATAATCAAACTAAACCTAATAATCTATGAAACCATGAAACATTTGGCTTTCTAAACATTATATTGGAGTGCATATCTTTTAGATACTCAGAAAAAGTAGAAAGGCTCAGAAATCTCATATTTCTTTTTGTTCCTGCTGTGCCATTGGACGGAGTTCAAACTCTGAAGCATGAAATCTGGGCTCCCTAATGATTTGGTCTCAACTTTCACTTCTAGTCTCTCCATAACTATCTTGCTCCTTCCTAACACTGTATTTTCATCATGACTCTTCGTTTTACATTTCTCAAAGGCAATTATTATTATTAGCCCTATTTTCCTATTGAATTTATATTCACCCTTTGAGATCAGATTCAGTGAAATGCTACCAAATCTCTTGGAGGGATAGCCATTTCTTTGAACTTTCATAGAGCTTGCCTAAAAAGCCCTAATATAAACTATATCACATTAATCGTAATTACTCAAGTTCCACCTTCCCCCAAAGAATACATATATAAATATTGTGACATAATATTTATGCATTATTCCTACTTATACCTAGTAGGTTGTGACTACAAAACACATTGTTAATGAAAAAATAATGAATGCATTCCAAAACAAATCAAAATTCTCATAAGCCAGACTCTAAAGAAGCATAAAATAATTCATATACATAACCTTCTAGTTTCTAGTTTATATAGCTTTGGAAATCATTAATTTTATTATCAGGTAGAGTTCCAATAAACATTTATTTTCCTTAACTATTTCACAGGTCTGTGAACTGTCTTTACATGTCATTTGTTTATTTTACATTAATTTTTATAAATGATATAAATGTAAATACAGGAGCTGTTTTATTAAGTAAAGCATCATTTGACAACAGACAATAAAGGAACATTTGAGTGATTATGTCCTATCAGCCCCTTCTGAGTCTGGTAATCTTTAAATTGGCACCCATAATTTACATTTGTAAATATTTTGAAGGTGTACTTTGTTCAGAAACACATGTGTTTTCTCAAATATTCTTCATTTCATTCATACGTAGTAAATGGTACTCAGAGGAGTCCTTTTTTATTCTTTTTTCCTTTTAAAAAACATTTTATTAGTATATATTTGCAGTTCACGCAGTTTACAGTCACCTTGGGGAGCAGCTAATGTACACACCATAGCTCACTTATGTTTTTTTAATACCTTTCCCTTCCCTCTCCCTCCTTTCCTGCTCCTACAGTTCCCCTACTCCATTTGTCATTCTTATTAACATTATTAATTTTATCTCATTATGGCACATAATGTTTACATTAATTGGAGTTACTAAATGCCTGTATATGAAATGTATTTATTCTATTTATTTCCCCTTCCCTTCCTCCTCACCGCTCACAATATGTCCCGTGGACTGTATCTGTATTGCAAAAGAGTCATGTTGTAGAGGCTGAGGTAGGCGGAGCATTGTGAGTTCGAGGCCGCCTTGGGCTACAACGCGAGCATAAGGCCGGCCTGAGCTACATAGTGCGACCCTGCCTCAAAAAACCAGGGCTGGGAGTTTGGCTCAGTGCCTTAAACGCCTTCCCTGGGAGGCGCGAGGTTGTGAGTTCAATCCCCGGTGCCGCAAAAAAAAAAAAAGGAAAAAAAAGAGTCATGTTGTAGTCTCCTTTCCATCCTTTATTATTCTCTTTGTACTTTGCCTCAGTCAGGTGAGAGATACCATGCTGTATTTAAGCCCGTGTATCTAGTTTATTATTAATTATATTTGCCATTGCATCCATTTTCTTACAAACATCTCAAATCTGTCATGCTTTATAGCAAAATTCCATTGCATACTAATACCACATTTTCATTCTCCTACCATCTGTTGATAGGTATACAGACTATTTCCAAGATTTAACTTTTATGAGTTGTGCTGCTGTACACATTGGTATGCATGCATCACTGTGATGCCTTAAGCTCTTTGGGGAAATTACGTACCAGGAGATCACAGGGTTGTATGGAATTTGTAATTTCAGTTCTTTGAGAAATCTCCATATTGATTTCCATAATGGTTTACTGGCTTATATTCGTATGGACAATGAAGGAGGGTGCCTTCTTCACCACAGTCTCACCAGCATTTGTTATTGATTGATTTCTTAATGGCTGCCATTCTTTTTGTAATAAGATAGAATCTTAGCATTGTTTTAATTTGCATTTTTCCAATGGCCGGAAATGTTGAGCATTTTTCATCTATTCATTGACCGTTTATATTTCTTCCTCTAATAAAGTGTCTGTTCATTTGTCTTGCCCATTTCTTCACTGTATTTTTAAGTGTTTTTTTTTTTTTAGATTTGTGTATACTCTGCATATTAGTCCTCTTTCTGAGGAATAACTGGCAAAAACTTCTTCCCATTCTGTAGGTTCTCTCCTCACTCTACTGCTTGATTCTTTTGCTGTAATACTCTGATATAATCCCTGTAATGGTTGATTGATTGTGACAACTTGAAATGTTGAGAAGCTTAACTAAATCGGCACAGTAATTCTAAATCCCAGGTTGTAGAAGATCCACCCTAGGGTGGCTCATCACCTGAATGGAGCTCCAGTCTTCACCGGTAGCTGGATCATCATCTACTGGTCCTGGCTTCCACAGCAGACTTTTCAGCCTTCTAGGACAGACTCTTTGGGTTCCACCACGAATCCTTCAGCCTTCCGCTATAGACACTTCAGCACTCCCTTGCAGTCCCATTGGCCTCCTACTACCAACTTGCACGGACACTGCAGTGAGCTCCAGACCATAGACTGAAACCTCCAATCTGAAGTGTACAGACACGCTCTCTTCCTCATCCAAATTTGTGACCATAAAACGATCACAAACCAATCATAAACCGATCTTGTGTTTTCTTATATATTCATGTATCTTATAACTGTTTCAGTAGTAAAACACTGGCTAATACAATCGTGCTGTTATGTCTTGTGCAATTCAGGTTCTGTTTAGAAAATTCTCTCTTATACCTATGTCTTCAAGTGTTTTATCTATTTTATTTTGCTGCGGGTTTAGTGTTTCTGTTTCAATGTCTAGATTCTTGATTCATTTTGATCTTATCCTTATACAGTTTTAAATAGCAGCATTCTGAAGTCCCAAACCTACTCTGTTTCCAGGTATTATATGCTGCACCTTAACTGTGAAAACACTAGGAAAATACTTTGACTAATATACCGTGCAGAACTGGGCGTGGTGGCGCATGCCTTTAATCCCAGCACTCAGGAAGCTGAGGCAGGAGGATTGCTGTGAGTTCGAGACTATCCTGGGCTACAAAGTGAGTTCAAGGCCAGCCTGAACTTCATGGTGAGACCCTGTCTCAAAAAATAGGGCTGGAGATTTAGCTCAGTGGTGTAAGCACCTGCCTGGCAGGTGCAAGGTTGTGAGTTCGATCCCTGGTAGAAAAAAAAAAAAAAGAAATATATATATATATATATATATATATATATATATACATTATACAAATACTAAATAGTGACATTTTTATGTGTTAGTACAAAATATTTAATTATGAAAGCGCAAATATATAACACTGTATTTCTAGAAAAATAAAAAGTAAGTCAAATTTGGCATTCATTGCATGCAAATAATGTAGGAATAAAAGTATTCAAAACATTAAAAGTAAATTGATGCAATATTTCATGAAAAAACAAAAAAATGGCAAATACTTATTTTATTTTCTGATAAACTTAAGAGTAACTTTCCCTTTTCACATTTGATTTTCAATTCCTTAAAATAGGCATCTATATAATTCTTAAATAAATATTACTTGAGCAACTATTACAATGAAGATTCTGTACTAAATATAGAGGATTCATAGTGCAGTAAACTTATGCTTCTGAAATTGTAGTTGAATTTGTATTTTACACAAAATCTTGCACTCTCACTATATTTCTTAAAATTTTCCATATTTGTGTATATACTAGCTATTTATTCTTTTTAACTGTATGTCTGTGACCTTTAATCATGACATTTGAGGTTGACTAAATTAAGAAATGCTATCAGATTAGTAAGGAATATTTCCATGTGTATCTATGGTATGTTTCTAGAGATGACTGGCATGTAGACCAGCAAACTGAAGGGCAGGACCCACCTCAGCTGTATGAGCACCATCCAATAGGCTATAGCACAAATGGAAAGAAGGAAAAAGTTAGCACAGGGTTTAAAGAGTTCCATTCCACTTGAGCAGATGTGTATTTTCTGTCCTCATTGTGGACAGCAGACTCCATTTTCTTTAGCCTTCCAACATACACTCATGTCTGTGACTCTCCATAAAGCACATATTAATAAAGCATTTATTTAAATAAACTAGTTAAAATATTGTCATAATATTTAACGATCTATTTTCCTTTATTTTTCTCATTTTAGATCTTAACATATTGCAATATTTTCATCATTTCTTGGTACTATTCTATGTGTGAAGAAGCCAAGGGAGATTTTTCCCACCTTTCTTTTCTTTCTTTTTTTTTCTATAAGACCCATCATAAACTCTCATCGTTGCAAGATGAATAAGATAGAGACGATCACCAAAACAAAGGAGAGGGGAGAAACTAGTACGAATGAAGTGAGGGGCAGAAGAAGGGAAGGAAGAAGAGAAAGAGACAAAAAGGAATGAGAGTGAAGAGGAAGAATAAGAAGAAAGATATGAAGTAGGAAAAAACTCACAGAGTTGCACTGCTGCAAAATCCTAAAATCCCAGAATTGTATAACTTGAAATGAATCTCATAATTTATGAAGTTATCCTCAAGTGACAGTTAAATTTATGTCAACATTTCAAATTTAAGACAGAAATCCTCATTTTAAGACCTTTGTTCTGATCTCTTTGTGTTGTATGGACCCATGTCTGGTTTCCACAGTGACTTTTTATGGGTCTTTTAAATAACAAGAAAAATCGATTTTTCTCTCATCACACATTTTCAGAATCTTGAATCTTTCTTGCAGCATATCAAGGGAAATTGTCTTTAACTTAAATACCTTTAATTTAGATAATAACTTCACTCAATAGTAGAGTAGGAGAAAGAAAAGAAAGCAAAAGTTATTGAGCACATCAAATTAAATATTCAAATACAGATACACATAAACATAGATTATTAGATAATTCTTAAATGGTTCTGATTTTTATTCAAAACACTCTAAAATGGCTCTCCTGCATCAAATAATACGAAAAATATAGTTTTAAAAATTCCCTAAGAAACTTGTCATCTTGATTGAAAATATATTGCATGGAACTTCAAACTTTCAGTTTTCTCAGAGCAATAAATATCCACTCGAAATTTTAGTCTAATTCCTTTTATTTCATCATTCCGTGTCTTGTCTCATAAATAATTACTTTAAAATGTAAATAATACATTGACATATCCATAACAGGCTAAAACAGTGGCTTCCTTTGTAACCTTAATGTCATTAATTCAAATGACTTGACCACTCCTTGACCTTAAGTATCTATCAAATGTGTGTTTCAAAGTTCCACAAATTTATAAAATCACAGAACTCCACATAGTTATTTTTTTACTGTTTTAATGATTTAGTGCTACTTCTATGAACACATGGCAAATTTTATTTCTATAAATACCACTTTTTCTCACTGTTATGTCACCATCACTGCTTAGGACACATCTGTCACATAATAAATCTTCACTGAATGACTTGATGAATCGATATCTTAAAGTTCCCTTTCATTACTTTGCTAACCCATGAATTCATGAGAAACAAAAAGAAACTGTTGAAATCAGGACATATTAAGACATACTGTAAAAGGCAAAAAGCTAAATATGTATAATCTAAGCATATATATATATACATATATACTTACACACACACACATATATATACACACACATAGTGTATACATACTTAGTTTTCGTAATGCAGACTTCATTCTGTGATTCTATTTCTTACCAGAATCATGGAAAAAATTAAATTTGTCAACTGAGTCACAGATATTAAGATTTAAAATCTAACCCAGACCACAGGACTTTATAAATGATTAGTAAATTTAATTTTTAGAATTTATATTGCTAGAGATTAACTTGTCTTTTATTTATAAATGCTATTTAAACATATAATTATGAAATCTTAAGGTTGTGAGTCATTTTAAAGCAGAGTGTTTAGACAAAATATAAGAAAACCAGTTAACTTTGAATATCATATTAATTAATATTTTTCTTTATATGTGTGACCCAAAGATTTCATGGGATATACTCATCATACATAAAATATTATTGTTCTGAAATTCAAACTGAACTGGCTGTGCTATACTTTTATTTGTTAAACCTACCCACCCTATATTTCAGTGATCCACTCAAACTGACCTATGATCTGGGAAGTTTACATTCTATTTGGGAACATAGGGAGAAAACAATAACAATAGGATCTGATTAATGTCAGAATGGAACATGCATAGGTTGCTATATATAGGGCAAGTTAAAAGTACTTTGGAAGTATATTAATCAGCTTTCCTACTGCTGGGACAAATTACCTTGCACCAACAACATAAAAGTAAATATTTAATGTTTCATGGTTTTTGGGGATTCGGTTCATGGTGGGTTATCTCTAGGGCAGAAACATCATGGCAAAAAGCAAAGATGTTTAATTCATGGCACTCAGGAGGCAGAGCAGGGAAACAGTGCCCAAGAGGCCTCCATAGGCCACCTACACACACCCAGAAGTGTGCTTCAGTAATCTCTAGCCAGCTCCAAACGAATCAAGTTGACACAAGACTAACCACCACAGGAAGCAAATCAAGATTCTCAATCAATAATTAGACAACTTGCAAGAACGTATACAGTTATGTACTAAAAGTGTAAAAAAATTATGTTGGCAAGTATAGAAAGAGCAGTAAAGAGCAGGACCACAGTGGAAGGCCAGAGCAAAAGTCTCTTTATTTTGAAAAAAAAATTGTCCTCTTTATGCTTCTTCATGAGTTTATAGTTCATGATATCAAACATCCTCCAACCTGTAGTATTTATTGTAGATATCAAAGAGGTATCATTAAAACTAGAGTACCTATTGATAAATATTTTTAAAATACACAAAAGCATCAATAGATAAAGGTTTTGGCAGTTTCTGTGGAAACTTGAAAACAATTTTGATTAAAGTTATACTGATAGTATTTGAGAACAGCAACTCAACCTACTCATCTCAATACTTTAACACTTAACCCAGTGTCTGGAGCTGAGTTAGTGTGCAAAAACTGTTTACAGAACAAATGAGTACTTCCTCACTGCTTCAGTTATTCTGCTTGTCTTCTCCACTTTAATTTTTTTTTATCTATTTCTTGGCCTACTTTCTTGTTTTTGATAACCAGAAGTCTCTTAACCAAGAGACAAATTTAGATAGACTATGGAAAATAGTCAAGTTGTACTTTGCCTCAAGGAGAAGATACAACTAGAATTACTGCCTACGAGAAAAACAAAAGAGATAGCCAAGGTATATTGGATTTGAAAGGGCATCTTGGGTAAGCAGCATGGTGTGGATGTAAGAATGACTTTGAAGTTCTTGGAGAACTTGAAGTCAGATGGACAGAGGTATTTAGTCTCTTGTGATTTACTAGAATCATGTAGAATAACCAAACTCCTTTTAGCCCCAGGTGTAAATCTCCATGTCAGGATTAGCAATTTTCATTTTGAGTCTGGTATGCTGAAATTCAAGGATTTGACTTAACGAGAAATTGCATTGTACATAGTAAATAAATGACTGGTGCAGTATAAAAATGTAGGGAAAAATATCAGACAATGAAAGAGGTCCACTGGATTCCAAACATTCCAGGATGAACTAAAATTCTAAAGCATCCCCTCAGAAAGAAAGAATGACCGAAGTGTATCATCATGAATTTCAAAAGAAAAGTCATTACTTTCTGTTTTTAATAATGCAAAAATGTCCTACAAGATACTTAATCATTCCCTATAATGGATTCCTTAGTATTCATTTTCAAGTATACATAGCAAATATAAAATATAAAATCATCTTTAAATGTGCATTGTTTAATTATGGGTGTTACTCCTACTGTACATGTAATTAGGTGGCCATTAGGGTAGCATCTGTGGATCTAAGATACCAAATTTATGTAGTGAATTCTTTCCTACTGAAGAACTCAGACTAAAAGTATAATATACTTGTAAGGTATAACTTAAAAGTGTAACTAACTCTACTCAAGGGATTGACAGAAGCAACTTGATAGTATATACTCCTTAGGTTGACACTGGACAATGTTTTAATCACTGTGACTTTATTGTATCTACTCCTTTTGAATATCGTATAAATGTGCACCACATATTATTTAAATAGTATGATAGATTAATGCACAACCTTAAGTATCACCTCTTATATCCTTTCAAATCAAAATGCACATGTGTAATTTTATACAAATGGAGAATAGCACTTTAACCATAGCTTTCTTAACCTGACATTTTATTAATATAACTAGAGAAGTTTCATTTTATTTCTTTGTTGAATATTATTTCTCTGTTTATATGTACTGCAATTTTTAACCAGTACCTATAAATAAACATACTGATTCCAAAATTTGACATTACCAAAAACATGATAACAAGTACTTTTGTTGAACACATCACTCCGCACAATTGTGAATGTGTATCTAGAATGTAGCCAGAGCATTTTCAATTGTTCTTTGGAGTGATATACCCAAAACTTATTTCACAGTTGATGTTGTAGTTGATATCTCAACATAAATACACATCTTTTTTGAAATGTTCATAACTTAATCTCCTTCTTTTCCTAATGCATATATGTTCATCTTTCAAGATAAGCTTGCTTCCCTCATATTCACTAAAATTGGATGTCATCACACATGTAATCTTGCAAATATGATAGGACAAAAACATTAAATAAGTATGATTTTTAACTTAGTCAAAATGTTATTCAGGGGCTGGGAATTTAGCTCAGTGGTGTAAGCATCTGCCTGGCAAATGAGGTCGTGAGTTCAATCCCCGGTACCACAAAAAGCAAAAACAACAAAAAAAATTATTCAATATGCTTAAAAATGTAACTGTATTTTTTTTAATCAACCATCCTTACTCTTTGCTACTTTTTAGTTTATTCTGTTTTCCTGAATGACTGGTAAGAATTCTATTCACAACTGGGAAAGTAACTTGTTAAGTGATATAAATAGAAATTATTTTTCTAGTTTTCAACTGATTTCTTGACTTTTCATGTAAGATTCATTGAATATGATTTTTAAGATTAAGGAAACTTAACCATTTTGTATGTGACCTCTGTTCATCTTGTTTATTAAGGCTATTTTAAAATATTAAATTTCTTGCACTTAAATGAAAAACTGTGAGTAACTGACAATGCTAAATAATTCTCATCTCTGGACATGCAGATGAGTTGTCCCCAGCAGAGAAAATAACAAACAAACCAAAAAACAAACAAACAAAACCCACAGTGTTGGCATTATTTGTATATTTATTTCAATATTCTTGATCCGATGTTGAGATTCTCCTTTGACCTGGTTGCAATATTTCAGTAATTTCCTCATTCATGAGTTATGTAAAATAATTAATGTGTTTATTCCTTTAAAAAAATTAAATCACATGTTCTTCTTTAGTTTTGATGATTTTATTTTAATTTTAGTTTTTAAGTCGCCACCATTTATTTTGTTTTAATTTATGAAACAGAGACTCATTCTTACTTATTCCAGAAAATTAGTAACAACCATAAAGTTAAATAATATGTATTTTCTTTACTGATTTCCAGGTTACCTTTCCTTTGAAACTAGGTATTAAATTATATTTGAGTCAATTTTTGTATCAATAGTTCTCAACAAAGGATAAGTTTGGCCCCTGAGAAGCATTTCAAAATGTTTGGAGACATTTTTGATTGTGATACAGGCACTTTTAGTCAAAGGTCATGGTTGCACCTAAACATTGTATATTGTACTAAAAATATACAATACTGAACATTGTATACTGTACAAATAAAGAATTATCTTTCCCAAGGAGTCATTAGTACAAGACTAACTAGTATTATTCATTCACTCTAGACTTTTACTAGTATTACCTAGCATTGCTCATTTATTCTAGACTTTATATTCTAGTGCATTATTCTATTTGTTCATACCATGTAATTAGTTATTCACACTAGTTATTACAGCATTTTATGCATTTTAATAGTGTTAATCTTTCTTCAGTGTATATACCTTTTTTCAGTATTTTTCTGGTTATATATAGTTGTGTATCTTACACAAAACTAACTTTAAAATTATTTCACTAGCTCACCCTTTCTGGATTTTATTAAGCTTTCATTTAGAATATTTGCATCAATATACCGCATTTAACTAAACATTTAAAACTATTATAGTAGCAACTATGCAATCATTTTTATACTGTGGTAAAGGATACGTAAGAAATAATTTACTTGCTGGGCATGGTAGTGCATACCTGTAATTCCAGCACCCCAACAGCTGAGGCAGGAGGATTACTTCGAGTTTGAGGCCAGCCTGGGCTATGTAGTGAGTTCAAGGTCAGCCTGGGCTATGTAGTAAGGCCTTGTCTCAAAAAAAAAAAAAGACTACCATTTTAATTACTTTAAGTGTTCATTCAGTAGCGTATTACTTTCAAATTTTGTGCCCTCGAATCACTTACTCTATTATGCATATCTTTAATGAAATTTATAAAGTTATCCATTGCTGCTTTTATCTACATTATTTCTTTTCCTAATTTTCTTCATGTTAATGTTGGTATTTTATTTAAATATATTCTTGAAATGTTTCTGAATTTTGTTTGCACATTTAATAACCAGAATTGGAATAGAAGGTCACAAACATAGCATGGTTATTTACCTAGTACTTTATCTTTCTCATGGCTCTTTACATTTGTTTCCTTATGTGAACCTCAGTACAATCACTATAGTACTTGTAGGATGCTTCTTAATCCAGGTATTCATATTAGGACATGTGATACAACTGCAATATTTGGTGAAAAATGCTGAATGCAGGTAAAAGTACTTACTGACTCACTCATGCTTATCCTTCAGATCTCAGTTTAAACTATCACTTTATCAAGAGAGTCATATGATGTTTTTAACTCTTCTGGGAAGATATCCAGAAGGGGAATAGCTGGATAGAATGAGACCTCTAATTTTAGTTTTTTTA
This sequence comes from Dasyprocta punctata, assembly GCA_004363535.1. Classification (NCBI taxonomy): domain Eukaryota; kingdom Metazoa; phylum Chordata; class Mammalia; order Rodentia; family Dasyproctidae; genus Dasyprocta; species Dasyprocta punctata. Next base: position 13,241 of record RJWM01018085.1, on the reverse strand, counting down.
AGGATTCTCCACACTGATTTTCATGGTGGTTGCACTAGTCCACACTCCCTCCAACAGTGGAGAAGAGTTCTTTTTTCCCCTACAGCCCTGCCAGCATCTGTTGTCAGGTGATTTTTTTGATGATAGCCCTTCTTTCTGTGGTGAGATGGAATCTCAGTGTTGTTTTAATTTGCGTTTTTCAAATGACCAGTGATGCTGAACATTTTTCATGTATTTATTTTCCATTTGCATTTCTTCATTAGAGAGGTGTGTGTTCATCTCAGATGCACATTTTTGGATTGGTTCTTTGAATTTGAATAGTCTGATTTTTTTCAATTATATGTTCTAGATGTAAGTCCTTCGTCTGAGGCACAACTAATTATAACTCTTTCTCATTCTTTGGATTCTCTTTTCACTCTGTTGGTGATTTCTTTAATTGTGCAAAAGCTTTATAATAAAGCTAGATCCCATTTTTTTATTGCTGTGATATTTCCTTTGCTGTCTAGGTTGGTTTGTCTTTTCACTCTGTTGGTGACTTCTTTTGTTGTGCAAAAGCTTACTAATAAGGTTAGATCCCATTTTTTGATTATTGTAGTGTTTCCTTTGCTGTCTTGGTTTTGTTTATGAAGGCTCTGTCTACAGCTATGTCTTCAGTATTTCTATTTTCTCTTCCAGTAAATTTAGTGTTTCTATTTTAGTACTTAGATATTTGATCCATTTTTACTTTAGTTTGGTAATAGACAAGGGTCTAGTTTTAGTCTTTGGCATGTGGAAAGTCATTTTTCCCCAGCACCATTTATTAAGCAGACTTTCTTCCAGTGAAGATGTTTGTCCCCTTTGTCAAAGATGAGGTGTCTGAGTGTGTTTGGGGTTGCATCTGCATCTTCTATTCTATTCCAGTGATCCTCAGGTCTGGTTTTATTTTCAGTACCATGCTGATTTTAACATAGTAGCTTCGTAGTATAATTTCAGATCCGAGATTGTAATGCCCCTTGTCTTGTCTTTGTTACCCAAAATTGCTTCTGCTATTCTGGTCTCTTCTGTTTCCAAATGAATTTAGGAATGTTTTCTCTAGATCTGTGAAGTGCACTAATGGTATTTTAATTGGAATTGCATTGTATCTGGATAGTAGTTCTGGGTGTATGGCCATTTTCACTGTGTTGCTTCCAAGAACAAGGCATATCTTTCCATTTTCTGATATTCTCTTTGATCTCCTATTTTACAGTACTATAATTTTCACTGTACAGATCTTTTATATCCTTTGTTAGATCCATTTCTAAATATTTCATTTTTTTAATTTGCTATTGTAAAGGGTGTGCTCTCTGTGAGTTTGTTGCTTGAGTACAGGAATGATAATTGATTTTTGAGTGTTGACTTTGTATCACAATATGCTAATGAATTTGAATATTAAATCTAAAAAATTTCTGGTGGTTTTTTTGGGGGTGTTTTCTATATAGAGCGTCACATCATCTGAAAATAATGATAATTAAAATTCTTCCTTTCCTATCTTTATTCCCTTTATTCCTCTCTTGTCTAATTTTTCTGGCTACTGTTTCCAGAATTCTATTTAATAAGAGTGGTAATGGTGGACACCCTTGTCTTGTTCCTGATTTTAGAGTGAAAGCCTTCCATTTTTGACCATTTAATATGATGTTAGTTGTTGATTTGTCATGGATGACTTTTATCAGATTGGGGTAAAAACCATCTGTTCCAATTTTCTGTAGGTTTTTTTTTAATCATGAATGGATGTTGGACTTTGTCAAAAGCTTTTTCTACATCTATTGAGATGATCATGTAATTTTTGTCTTTAGTTCTGTTAACATGGTGTATTACATTTATTGATTTGTGTATGTTAAACTATCTGTGGGATGAATCCTACTTGGTCGTAATGAAAAATCTACTTGATGATTTACTGCATTCTGTTTGCCAGTATCTTATTAAGGATTTTTCATCCAGGTTCATTAGGGAAATTGATTGTTCCCTTTTTTGGTTGAGTGTTTGTTTGGTCTTGAAATCAGGGTAATGTTTGCTTCCAGGGATGATTTTGAAAGTACTGCTTCTCTTTCAATTTCTTAAAAGAGTTTCAGCAATAATGACATTAGTTCTTCTCTAAATTTCTTGTAGAATTCAATAGTGAATTTGTTGGAGCTGGGCTTCTCTTTGTTGGTAAATTTTTAATCACATTTTCAGTTTCATTGGCTGATATTGCATTATTTAGAGTTGTTACAGCTTCTTGATTTAGTTTTGGCAATTAGTTTGTTTCTAGGAATCTGTTCACTTCTTCTGTGTTTTCCACCTTATTAGAATATATGTTGTCATAGTAGGTATTGATGATCTCCTGAATTTCTTTAATTTTCCATTGTGATTTTCCCCTTTTCATTCCTAATTTCTTGAATTTGTATTTTTTCTTTCCTCTTTTTGACAAGAGTGTCTAATGATTTATCAATGCTATTTATTCTTTCAAAGAACCAACTTTTCAATTCACTGATTCTTTGTATTGTTTCTTTAGTCTCTACTGTGTTACTTTCTTCTCTTGTCTTTATAATTTCCTCTCTTATATGAACTTTGGCTTTCATTTGTTCTTCTTTTTCTAGAAGTTTGATCTTCAGCATTAAGTTATTTACTTGTGCTTTCACTCGGTCTGTTTTCTTGGTGTGTGAGTTCACTGCTATAGATTTCACTCATGAGACTGCTTTCATTGTGTCCCATGTTTCAGTATGTTGTATCAGTAACGTCATTTAATTTTATATACTGTTTAATTTGTTTTTAATTTCTTCTGTGACCCATTGGTTGTTCAGAAGGGTATTGTTCAAATTCCATGTTAATGTAGTTTTTGTGATTTCAATTGTCATTGATTTCCAGTTTCATTGCACTATGATCAGACAGTATGCATGGTAGGATTTTAATTCCTTTAAATTTACTTAAACATGTTCTGTCAGCTAATATATGGTCTACTTTGTAGAATGTCCCATGTACAGCAGAGAAAATGTATATTATGATGATTTGTGGTTAGACATCTAGGAAGTCTATTTGTTTACAGACGGTTTAATTCTAGTATTTCTTTGCTAATTTTTTTTTTTTTTTTTTGGTCTGGTTCAGCTATCTATTTGTCAGAGTGGGGAATTAAGATTACCCTCTACAACTGTGTTAGTGCTTTATTGGTTTTTTCATGTTTGTTGATATTCATTTTATGTAGATGGGTGAACCTGTGTTTGGTACATAAATATTTATGATTGTTATCGCATCCTCTTGGAGTTTTCCCTTAACAAGAATGTAGTGACCTTCGTTTCCTTTGATCAGTTTTGGCTTAAAGTTTGCATTATCTGCAAATAAAATAGCTATCGCTGATTTTTTCTGGGTTGCTGTGCCATGGAAATTGTTTTCCATCCTTTGACTTTCTTTTAGAGTTAAATGTGTTTCTTGATTCTTGATTCATTATGCCAGTGTTTTATTTATTTATTTTTGATTGCTGAGTTGAGACCATTTACATTGATGACTATAACTGATATGTATTGACTGCTCTTTTTCATGTTGTTTTCCTGTTGTTTATTCCTTGTTTTTCTCCTCTTTTTAATTGTTTGCCTTGCCTGGCAGCTTCTTTCTATTGGTGTTCATGTGTTTGAGGTCTTTGTTATCTCTTTCTAATATGTCCTTCAGAGCATTCTGTAGAACTGGTTTGGTGGTCATGAATTTCTTCAGCTGTTCTTTGTCATGGAAGTATCTTCTTTCTCCATCAATTTTGAAAGATACTTTCGTGGGGCACATCAATTTGGATTGAGAATTGTTTCCTTTAGGACTTGAAATGCCTCACTCCAAGTTTTCCATTATTTCTGTGAAAAGATTTCTAATGGCTTTTGCTGTCTTCAGCTTTCTCACTGATTCCAGCCAATCTTATGTTGTTCTTTGCTTCATCCTATGACTGTTGGATTGATTTTTCATGGTCTCTTACAAAAAAAAATTTTTTTTTTGTACCGGGGACCGAACTCACAACCTCGTGTTTGCCAGGCAGGTGTTTATGCCACTGAGTTAAATCCCCAGCCCCATCTCTTGCAATTTTTAAGCTATTTTTCTTTTCCTGCTCACTAACCATGTTCCTGTTTTGCAGAACTGATATTCTAGCCTCACCTTCATTCATCTGCTGCATATAATTTCAGTGGAGTTTCTAATCTCCTGCATTTTTGTTTGGAACTGTTACATTGATTACATTTCTTGTCTATGTTTGACAGTGATAATTTCTATCATTTTTTAATGTTTCAGTTATATAAAATTTTTTAGTTCTCAAAGAACTTCAGTAGACAATCCATTTAAAATATTGGTTAGCAGAAGGAATAAATTGGACCATTTTCTCCAGATTCTTAGAAAAGACAGAACACTGTACTATTGTTGTTCAGAGATCACATATTTGTCCTTATAACCTAACAATTGTTCTGGAAATGTAAAAAACACCTCAATTTTTTGTGGGAGCTTTGCAAGCAGCCAATCTGAAAATGTTATTCAGTTCTCCTTGCTGCTGATTGGTTGCTGCTCCATAAACCATCTCTGCCAGATGAAACAGCATTCCTGTATCATAACAGATTGCTGTACCTCATGTACTACCTCAAATGCTCTTGGTTTTGTTCTTCTTAAAGCCTTAAGATCCCTGAGATGCTGCTAAAATGCTCTACATCTTCTGAGTCTTTACTAATATAGTATGTTATTAAATTAAATTATTTTACCTGCAGAAGACACAGCATATTTAGGAGTTAAACTATAAAAGAGGCATTTTTCTGACTGTATCTGAGATTCACAGTATTTCATCATTTGTTAGTGTTCCAGGTATCCCCCATGAATTTTGGGGATCCACTGTATAATTTTTTAAAAGAATAGATGGACAATTTTAATGGATGATCCCTGAAGTAGAACCCATATCAGCCTGGGTGTTTGATGAATATTTGTTGTTTGAGGTTATTAGGTTCTGGAGATTGATTATCAAAACAGAAAGATGCAGTGTGACTTAGCCTACTAGAAGTGAAACGATTTCTAAATCTCTCATGGTAGTACCTCATTTTGGTAACACCCAAGAGGGAAGGGCTCCCCATAACTAGATACTAAAGTCAGTTCTATCAGCCACCATCAGTTATGCTCTTCCTCCCAGAAATCTCAGGACTGGTGTGCAGCAACAATGAAGATGAAGAATTCTTTAGTATAAAGATGGTCAGAAAATCACAAATCAACTCTCTCAATAGCTATCATCACAGCCTGTGTTTCTCCAAATCACCTGGTCTCTTATGGTGGTGGTGGTGGGATTAGTTCTTCTTGTCTGTGCACCAGAAGGCGCTGGCATCTGGTCTCCTGCTCAGCGACCTGCACATGGCACCAACTCTCAGAGAAGGCTTGCTTCTTATTGTCTTCTTGTTCTTTTTCCCCATAGTCCACAAACAGTGCTGACTCATAGGACAAGGCTTGTGTCTGCCTGTTCCCCCAGTGACCTGCGCATGGCACTGACTCACAAGGAGGACTTGCTTCTTGTTGATTTATTGTTCTCTTCCCCTGCAGTTCACTAATGGCACTGACTCATGGGAAAAGGCTGGCATCTGGTTCTCCGCCCAGTGGCCCATGCATAGTGTCTCCCCACAGGAGGACTTGCTTCTTACTGACTTCTTGTTCTCTTCCCCCAGAGTCTGAGAATGGCGGTGACTCATGGAAAAAGGGCTTGCTTCTTCTTGACCTCTTATTCTCTTACTCCACAATCCTCTAATGGCGCTGACTCATGGGAAAATACTGGCATCTGGTTCTGCCCCCAGAAGCCCATGCATGGTGCCAACTTGCAAGGAGGGCTTCCTTCTTATTGACTTCTCTATCATTTTCTTGAGCACCTCTGTTTATCTATTTCTGTATTAATGTCCTTTATTTTGATAGTGATTTATTTTTGTACCTTAGAGGTTATTTTTTCTATGGCATCTTCCATTTGTTTTTTCACTTCTGCTGTTATCATTTCAGAGAGTTCCATTTGTTGGCTCCCCATTTCCTCTATCTCTTTGTGCTGTGGACTTGTCCTGAGTGGACTGGGCATTTGGGATTGCATTTTTCTTCTTAGTCTTGTCATTTTCTATTTCTATTCCATTTTTTTTGTGTGTGTGTTGATACTTGTAAATTTCTTATGTTATATAGCCTTATAACTGGTACTGAAGCCTTCCCAGGAGGAATCTGTTCCTACGGATGTCCTCTAGATGTACATGGTTCTTGGTCTATCCCAAAAACCTACCTTCTCAATATATTAAGATAGAAGGGTTGCTATAATTTGACCTAGGGCCCATTTCTTTGGTACTGGACTATAGTGATGATTATGACCCTTTATAATCACGGTGTTGTCGTACAAGAGGGAAAAATGGTTCTAACATGTATGACATCCTGGTTAAAGTAGTTCAGTTGGCGATAATGACACACTCAATGATAGCCTGGCTACTGATAAACTGCAGCAACCATTAACCTAATACCTTTAACTGTAGTAGATAAATCTATAAAAATATAATACTATCCAATTAATACTAAGAACTTATATGCAAGAATTTTCAACTTAGTAGAGTGATTTTACCCTGTTGTGGGGATGTATTCAAGAGAATAGGAGATAGGATGGAGAGATGAATGAGGTTAAATACAATATGGGCAAGGTTGGAGGGCACAGGATGATCATCCAGGTTTTGGGTAATTGTAGGACATAGGAAGAGAGGATTGGGAGACAAAGGATTGGAAGGGAACATGTAGAAGTTTTGAAGTGAACCAGAAAGAGAAGAGATACTATTTACTCATATGAAAGTATCATAAAGTCAAGTGAGATATTTGACAAAAGACAGAAAGTGAACAAATAGAATAAAATAAAAAGAAGGGCTAGAGATCACCTGATGGCTCACATTGCTAACGTTTCATGGGCTAGTTCCACACCTTTAGTTCTACCTGTCCATCATGTGTGCATTAGCCAGGGTCCTACAGTGTCACTGACATTCCTGTAGGTCTCTGGGCCCTGGGTGTCCTGCCAGTGGGGAGACGAAGGGGCAGATTTCAGACCTCTCAAGCAAGTAGTGCCATCCCAGGACAGTGGAGAAAGGGAACAGTACAAACTTATACTCCTCTCCAACCAAGCCATCCTGGGGTCACAAATATATACTAAAGTAAGAAAAGCTAATGCAAATCAAGTGAAATTATAATTATACAACACTGCATAACTAGCTGAATGTTGAATGCTAGCTCATTCAATGGGTATTTTTTCATGTTTTGTTTCAGTATATCTTTTCTGGACTTACTTTTGAAGAGACCTAAGATAGAGAAATAAAAAGAAACAGGATGTGGTTCTGTTCTGCAGTTTTCAATGACCTTATTCTATAATATTTTTTTTTCTAAGGCCTCTGTATCAATCCAAAAATTTTCAGGTTTGAAATAATAGCACTAACTCACTTTAAATGTACTTACCAAATTCTGTTCTTGACCTAATTTTAAAGTTCACTAATGAAAAAGCAATGCAAAACTAGTGTATGATCCATGGTTTGTGGTATTGATTTTAATTGATACCTGTACAATAAACCACAGACTAGTATATTTAATGCTTTATTGTAAATTCTATTTAGTTATATTTTTGCATTTATGGAAATGATAAATCAAGTTCCCAAAGGAAAAGAGCCAGCAGAAGTGTTATATTTTACCTTGAAAATGACCCCCAAAAGCTCACACACTGAAGAATAGGGATTTTGGAAGGTAACTGCCTAATGGGAGCAATACAGTATAGCTGACTTGCTGTCAGAAGGTAGATTCTGGTCAGAAACTGGTCTCTGAAGCACAGTCTGGAAGGTTGTATCTTCCATTCAAGTTCCTTTTCTCTCTCTGCTTCCTGTCCACCATGATATAAACAGTTTTGTTCTGCTATGCTGTTCGGCCATGCCATTATGCCTCAAAGTTGGTTTACTATGGACTGAAATCTCTAAAATTTTGAAACCAAATAAACCTCTCCTCCTTTAAATTCTGTGTATCAGGTTCATTTTAGTGACAAGGGAAGTGATTAAGAGAAGGGGACTTCTGGATTAGTGTGTGACTGAATGTCAAAGGTCTTACCAGAGTTTGAGTTTAGATCTCAGGCTTCTTAGCTGTGCAACTTGAGCTGAATTCTTAAAATCTTTGAGGCATCTGTCTCATGTATTTAAAATGTCAACAATGAAATCTTTTTTCTAAAGTTGTCAGAACTTTAGGAGATAGTGCTTATAAAATACTTTATAAAATACTTTGCATAAAATTTTCTATACAGCAGATGCTAAGTAGGTGAAATTCACCATAGAGTATATCTGTAAGTATTAATGTCAATTTAAAAGAACAAAAGAAAGATTTATTTTTCAAGTCTACAGTTGTCCTACTTTTATTGATTCCCTAAGTATAATTGTAGCATAACACCACAGCCTATATTTCATGGCATATTTAACACACCAGTGGTTGCCTAAGCATTTTACATAAACACAATTGATCTTAGTTTAACAAAATAAAAAATAGTATTTTTCCCTTTATTGAGTCTCAAAGTGACAAGCATCACACTAAGCATTTTTATTTAATCTGCATAATGATTTCACGAGTTAGGTATTTATTCATAATCTCCCTCCTTTTCCTCTTTTCTTTACTTTGCTTTCTTTTCTCTCTCTCTCTCTCTCTCTCTCTCTCTCTCTCTCTCTCTTTCTTTTTGTTTTCTTTCTTTCTTTCTTTCTTTCTTTCTTTCTTTCTTTCTTTCTTTCTTTCTTTCCTTTCTTCCCTCCCTCCCTCCTTCCTTCTGCCATTTTGCCCTATCCCATTTATATCTTTCATGTAAAGTTCACAACGAAAAGACCATTTAGCTCTCATTGTTTACAACTCAGAATTTTATCAGACTTTAGCCACCTTAGTAATCTAACCATCTAATGTGCATTTTAGATTGCTGTTTGTAAAAAGTGACTGTGTTACTGTAGGAAGTGAAGTTTACTACTTTGGAACACTTTGTAGAAGAACTGTGTATGTGTATGAGATTGTTACAAAGAAAAAAAAAGTATTTTATCTTACATTAGTTTTAGGGCTTTATGTATAAGAAAATGAATCATCCCAACTCAACGTAAATACTGATTTTTATGAAGCTAACAAAGCACTTCTGCTCTGTGGTCTCCAGAAATAGCATGTGTATTGGTTTGATCCCCTATCCCCCCAAGGCCTCATGTAATTTGGATGAGGTTGGCATTTGTGATTGTTTTGTTGTCTTGTGCTAGGATTGGTGATGTAAGTGCTGCATCCACCAGGGGGTGGAGCCAACATACAGTGTAAGGATGAGAGGAAGGCATCCTCTCTTTTGGCAGGTTTGAGCGCCTTGCTGTTTTGCGGCTGCCGTGAATGGCTGCCCTGTCACGCCACGCTACCTTGGAGCCAACTGAGTATGGACAGAAACCCCCGAGAACTGTAAGAAATATATTTTTCCTTCCCTAATGTTGGACATTAGGTATTTCATCTCAGCAACAAGTGAAAAGTAACTAAGACAATATGTGATCTAAATTTTGCCCAACAATTGTGTGGTAGATCAAAAGGACATCTATGTGTTTCCAACTTACCAGGGTAGAAAAATGGATTATAAGACCAGATGACTAGAATAACATGACCAAACAGCCTAATATATTTTATTCCTTCTTCCAGGTAGCAAGGACTAGAAGTACAGACTCATACAAAATATCAAAGATTTCTAAGTAAGAAGAACACTAAAATCTTGGAGCTACAAAAATGGACTCTTACTGTGAAAAAAGTGAAACTGTGTTTATCAAACAAAATGAATGATAATTATTTCACTTGCAAAATAAATAAAAACCAGGTACAATTCTCTGAAACAATCCAAATATCTTCAGAGTGCAATCAGGTGTCCTATATTCCTCTTCATGGGTAATATGTTTTAATGAACTATAGTTAATAGTTTTGCATCTTTACACTACTTAGTCAAGTTTCCTATAATTATTTTCAAAATTCTCATTATACATTGTCCAAAAGGTTAGTTTCAAGCCCTTGCTTTTCTCAGAGAGCAATACCTTAATCAAAATATTTCAGCAGATTTCCTATTTAAAATAAAAACATAATTTTTGAAATATATGACTTTCTAATGTGTCATGATGAATCTTTCTTTACAGCAATGTATACTAAAGAGTTGGGGAATAACTGTTTGTCACTTTCATAAAGATTTTTTAAGGTGATATAGTTCTATTTAAAACATAGTTATCATATTTGAATCCACAGTCTTTCCATTCAGTTCAGGAAAGATATGAAATATGAGAGATAGTAGGAATCTATTCAAGGAACACTTTTTTCACCCTCAAAGTGTGGAATATTTTACCACCCTTGGATACAGATATTTTTCCTTTAAATACCATTCATGCCTGTCCTAGTTTTTAGGTCCTTCCCCATTGATTTATAAAAGAAAAATTTAGGAGGTAACAGTCTGCTTTTGAGGGTGTTGATATAGTAATATCAGAGAAGTACATCTTACCTCATTTAATTTGAAATTCAGAACTTTTAGAGATATTGGTTTTCTGCATCCATTTATTCATGATGGAATTCAATCAGCTTTATTCACTTTTCTGTGTCTTTACTGGTCTACTTACTAAGTGAAAATGGATGTGGATTCCTCCAGCAGTGTATATTGTCAATTAGTTCCTTAGGTTTAGCTCCATTTCCCTGCTAGGTGAGTGATAGAGCTGCCTCCTAATTTATGCTAGTCTGCTAATCTTGGTTGTATTTTATGTGGAGTTTTGAGACACTATAATCTGCTCTTGTGGTTTTAACATAATAGAAGAACAAAATATTTGGAGTTATCACCTTTTTTAGTAAATGCCACATCTTCTTCTAGCCAAGATAGCCGAGGCTACTCCACATATTTTTCAGAAACTTCCAGACCAAAACAGGTGTCCATGTATACCTATGTTCATATATAAGACATAAGTTTAGGCTTCTCAAGAACAGTATTCCATGTCCCAGTCCAGAAGAATGATAGTTTGTTTCAACTGTCCAGGTAGATAATGATACAATTATTCCCTCCTCAAAAGCAAATCCATTTTTAGTTACAGATTTCCCTTAGATGCTCCTTATTAAAATTGAAGGGGTAATACAATTTTTTCTTCTTATGACAAGGAAAAATCTTATCAGCAGAACCAAAAATTCTAGGCCCTAAAACTATGTTGTTTTTTCTCTCTTTTTATAATGTATTGATGGAAATGGTTGCTAGAGATGCAAGGAAATGCTACTGTTATGTGAGAGTCTTTTTCTAGGCTTTTTGTTCAATTCAGTTGATCTACATGTTTATAATTTCACCAATACCACACTATCTAGATTACTATATTTTTGATTACTATATTTTATAACAATTTTTAAACTTTATTAACTTTCCAGATTTCTTGCTATTTTGATACGTTTGTGGAGACTGACATCAGTAAGATGCAAAAATCAGGCACAGACATTGTTTCCCCCAACAGACACTGATTTACAAACATTATATGGTCTGAAAGCCATTAGGAGAACTCTGAGTTCCATTATGAAGCTATGGTGAATTAAGTACCTGCAAAACCAAGAACAGTTGTATTGAAATGTATAAGAATAGTTTCTTCACCCATGATTGACCCTTCCTATGCCCAGCACAGTTCAGGAAAATTGAGAGAAAATACCCAACTGGTACAATATTTTCACTTTTTAGAGGTTCCTCTGGTTTTATGTTTGTTTGTCTCAACTGACTCACTGTACTGATGGAGAGCTGGCATATTTTGGATGCCTGGAAAACATTCACAGGTCAGTATCTTGTTGTAGCATTAGAGAACCTGCAGTACAATAGAAAAGCTTCAGAGAGAGTAAGATCCTGGGCTCTTGAAAAAGGAACCAGAAATCCCTTCTGAGTATGAAATTCTACATACGAGAGTAGAGAATGTTCATTCACAAAGAGAATTTGAGAGGCTCCCAGAATCTCTGGCCAGTGTGCTGATGAAATTCTTTCCCATTATAAAGTCAGTTCAGAAAGTGTAGGAAAGAGGGGCACTTCTTTTCCCCCAGTTCCAAAATTCCAGCAAAAAGGAAAAATAAAGTATTTGAGAAGAGGCAGGAAGTCTCTGACCAGGGTCTATGGTAGGGTCATAGGGACAATAAGACCTCTTCCTTGGACCTTTGCTGAGCATGCTGTTTCAGGCGGTAATTTCTGCCACCACTACAAAGGCTTCCATCTGAAGAACACAGACCTTCTAGGACCAGGGGTATTGCAGGCAACCATCTTGCACACAGGGGAGCCAAGACTTGCTCCTCAACCACCTCTTCCTGAATATAGAAGAAAAGTTCATCTTGGGCTGAGTCCTGGAGAATGCTTCCAGTTCCTTCATTTTAAAACTGGTGTAACAGGACCCTTCATGCTTGGAACTGGGCTTATCCTGTATTTTTGTCCGAAGATATATAGGTGATTACTTCAGAAACCTTCTCTATCCTATCAGTAGTAGGGCCACTTGTCTATGTAATTAAAAAGTAAGAAACCGCTTTTGGAGAATTTGTTGATAAACTGAATGTGCAAAAAGTTCCCCAACTAGAAAAGGCAAAGCAAAGTTTCCATGAAACAAATGCAGGATACAATTAAATTGTTCAGAAGCGCCACTACCTTTCTGATATCCAAAGGAATACTATTACTATGGTTTTGGAGGTCACTTACCAGGAACAGCTGTTTAGTGTACATAAGGTGGTAAAGAATGGCCTGGATTACTGTATCTCTGTGCAGAATATGATGCATCTAAAGGAACAAGAGCACATGATGAGTCAGGTGAGAAGCAAGTGGTGTGAACATCTCTGCACAGCAGGAAAAGGGAACAATTGCCAAGGGCATTGCAGATCTAAAGCTGCTTGCAAGGAAGACTCAAGCACAGCCTGTTATGTAAATGTATCTAACTCAAGTGAGACAGCCAGAAACAGTTGACCAAAAGAAACTAGTCTGTGTGACAAAAACTTCCTGTACTGCTGTTTACAGAAATTATAGTTTACTTCTCCTAAAAAAGAAAAGCTTGGGATTTCATTTACTGAGAACTACATCTATTGGACAGTCAGATTTTGTCAACCTTACTCAGCATTTTGAGTTATTCTGTGATCCCTTTTGAATAAACAGTTGGTTTTTATTAAAACTTAATGCCTGCCTAAAGATTACCAAGACATGGGTTAAATTTGTAATTAGTTCTATCATCTTGCAATAAAGGACAATTGAAACAAACAGGGAAAAAAAAGAAGAG
>RJWM01018084.1:12978-41823 GCA_004363535.1 Dasyprocta punctata | reverse complement strand
TACTAGCGGCTGAGGTTTTAAGCAGAGACTTTGGACCCAAACCCTCGAGCTAAAGTAGCTAAGGAAAGGAGGGGCGGGAGGTAAGCCCGGCATCGCTGGTCCAATCAGAAAGAGGAGGGGCAGGGCTTGGGGCGGGGCCTGCAACTGGACTCAGAACTGCGGGGTTCTGCGCGGGAACACTTAGTCCAGGGCAACCTGCAGTTTCACCCCAGGAACCACCTTGCGTGAGCCTTTAGGCTTTCGGGTGAGGACTTGCGGCCCTGCTGGCCAGAGCACGATGGCGCAGGAGGGCCCAGGGGGTGTGTCACGCCTTCTGGAACCAGGGAGGCTGAACTGGTGGCGGCGTTTCGCGTCTGCGGGCCGGGCGAGTCCGCACCTTTGTCTTCCCGCGGCGCTGCCTTCTCCCGCGATGCGGAGTGGTCCTGGGGGTCGTCTCGGTGGGGCTCGAAGTCACAGACCCGCAGAGTGGCTTGACCGAGGCAGCTGCAGGTAGGAGACTGAGGACCAGTACTGAGGCATCCTGGAATGGGCCTGCTGGGGTTGGCCTTGCATCCTTACCTCCTGTGGCCACTAGGCTGGACTCCTGGCAGTTATAATACTTATTTAGGAATGCGCACAAACTGCTCCTGAGAAACTGACCTGTGTGCCCCGCCCTGCCATTAATTATGTGTTGATCTTGGTTTCCTAGCTTTGAGATTGGCAGCTGGTTACTCGGTAAAAGAGGGTCTTAGGCTAAAGTTAGCTGAGTGGAGAGGCCTGATGCTTGGCGCTTCTGGCAGCTTGGGGACCTCTGCACTCTACTCTGTCCTGCCTCACCAGGGTGGGGTCACTCCCAGGAGAGCTCTCCACTGGGGTTTGTGGTATCTCCTATTGTCTTTTCTGCAGGAAGGATGTTCAGAGGCCACCAAGCACTGCTTCATGTCTCCAGCAACACACCTCTGACCCTTATCTCGTTGCCTTTCCCTTTGCAGAGAAAATATGCTAAAAGAAGGCAAGTCTTTTTGGCTAGCCCCCTTCTGTTGAAGTCCTGAGTCTGATCCCAGTTAGGACGTTTACAAACCAGTGCCACAGAACCTAGTATGAGAAGTGTAACTAGTTATGACCAGATTAAATTGCTTCCTTTCTTATTGTAGTGTCTTAATGTACAGTCTTTAGACATTTAAAATGGAAAGAAATTAGTACAATGTCATAGGCCACTGTGTGTGTGATAGTCCTCATTCATTAGGGAAAAATGCTTCCCCAAAAGTAATTGAATAGAAAGTAAAAATATCCAAATAGCGTTACCTCCTGTTACAAAATCATTAACAAGCCAAATCAAATTTTTTTTGTTTCTGTTTCTGTTTTTGTTTGTTTGTTTGTTTGTTTTTTTGGTCATTTATCTCTATCTGCTCATGTGCTTCTATTATTGCCACTTTACCTTTGCTATGATTTTGAAAGTTAGACATATTGGCTCTGGGTTTTTAGAGCGTTTTCGTTTCTACTGCATCTTCATTCCCTGTCATTTACTGCCTACCTGAAAAGGGATAGTGATATGGAACTGAAAGTATTGTAATAGAAACATGACTTTTCTTTTTTTTGTTCATTTGTTTTTGTTTTTGAGATAGGTTTTCACTATGTAGTACAGGATGGCTTCAAACTCACTTACGTAGCTCAGGCTGGCCTCAAACTCACAGCAATCCTCCTACCTCAGTCTTCTGAGTGCTGGGATTATAGGCGTGTACCACCACATCCTGTGAAACATGACTTTTCTATTACCTCTTGCTCTTTTCGTATTGTAAATCAACAGGTAAAATCTACATTGATGTTAAATTTGAACAATTTTTACTGTTACACCTTTTTCTAATGATAGTTCTGTTAAGTAACTTAAGTTTTTCAGTTTTTCTTGTAGCAAGATGAGTGATAAGCCAGACTTGTCAGAAGTGAAGAAGTTTGACAGACTGAAACTGAAGAAAACTAATACCGAAGGAAAAAAATACTCTTTCCTCAAAAGAAAGTAAGTCATGGGGAAGTTCTAGCTGAGACAAACAATGGTAAAGATTGATACATTCAGTAAATAAAGCCTGTCTTCTAGTAAATTTCGCCATAAATTTAGTGATAGAGTACCATTGTATTTACTGCAAAAGTTAAAAATATAGAGTACAGTACTTGACTTTGTTGTCAATCATATAAATAATTCTCACATGGTAGGCCCTAGTAGCACGAGTATGGGGGGATAAAAAGCTAGCTTCTCATTGGAAAATTGATAAAAACCCAATAATATCAATCTTGGAATATTGGACTTAACACTTGAAAAACTTTAGTTTTATTTGCTTTTGGTTACTTGGTATTTTTTTGCATTTAGAAGTTTGAGTCTCTGATCTCATCCCTAAAGAATCAGTGTAAACTGCAGTTTTGACCTCTACCTGTTGACCAAATAAGGTAGAAAACACATTTAGTTCTTGAACGCATTTAAGGCTTGGAGATTTAAGGAATCAGTTTTACCCTCTGGAGTCACAGTATTCTAGTGAAACTCCAAGTATATTCACAAATGCTGTGCGTATTTGTCATTGCAGCATTGAGATTTCTAAAATTAGTCAAAAGTAGCTGCACATATAATTTCCTTATGGTATCATGA
Source organism: Dasyprocta punctata (assembly GCA_004363535.1). Classification (NCBI taxonomy): domain Eukaryota; kingdom Metazoa; phylum Chordata; class Mammalia; order Rodentia; family Dasyproctidae; genus Dasyprocta; species Dasyprocta punctata. The sequence goes on along the minus strand of RJWM01018084.1, from coordinate 39,209 downwards.
TAGGTAAGTTCAAAGAAAATTCTCCATTTATTCTTCAGTCTCAAATAATTTTTGGAAAATGGCAACAGTATAAATCTACCTCTCAAATAGAAAAAAAATAGTTGATATAGACTATAATGAATGTTCAGGTGGTTACCAAGAATACATACAGTCCATTGTGAGGATTTGTGATTAGTGCCTTACTATCTTAAATTTAAAACATGTTCTAAATTTAAAGCCTTCAGTGGCTTAGCAAAGAACCCCCTCGCCCTTTTTCTCTCCTTGTCTCTCTCCGTGTCTCTGTCTTTGTCTCTCTGATGATGGTGAGGATACAACCCAGGGCCTTGTGCATGGTATACAAGCACTCTAACCTAATCTTAGGTAAATATTCTCTTACTGATTTTTTGTTTTTCTTCTTAGCTGTCCAGCAGGAGAAATACTGTGCTCAAACACTGTAAAATGGAGATCTCCCAAGAGCCAGTTTCAGCATTGCCTGAGTCTTAGTTTTAGGTTTGTTTTTTGTAAACCTACCTGTTTGTGGAGATTTGAGGCATCTTTTGATGGCTTCTCACCTGTACCACCTACATAAGAGATCAGCAGTAGCCAATGTTCCCTTAAGTTCATTTTAAAACTTCCCATTGGTGTATAAATTCCAGGTGGCAGGTGCTTCCAATCATCTCACCATTGATAACCACTGTGCATATGGTCTTTGCACCCCATAGAGGGAAAGACAACTTTAACTTTCTGCAATGGATACTTCCATTGCTTTTAATGTTCATGAAGTTGCATGCTTTTGTAGCTTCTTACAGTTTATTTTCATTTCTAATGTAGCAATAAAATAATAAATATAATTATTATTTTTATGTGGTTCAGTCTTGGTGTTCTTTTGAAGAAATAAATTATGCAGTGGTACACTTTTCAACTAAACAACATCGTTGAAAGCAAACCTCTTTAGCAGATTATACACGTCCATGTCCACAGGGTCTTGACTTGGAGATGCTACATGCTTTTCTCCTAGATTTGGAGTTGTGAAGCTAGAGAACCTTGGGAGCGGAGGTCATGTGGACTAATCCCTTATTTTAGAATGAAGAAAAAAAACACAGGGTCTGAAATGATCTATCTGTTCAAGGTGAATAAGGAAAGTAGTTTTCAGCTTAATGGGAGGAAACGCCCAAGGCTGGGGTTGAATGTGGAAGGGTGCAGGAGACATTTGCTAATGCATACCATATTTAGCATATCAAGGTCTTCTGTTGAGTGTGACCTGAGATATTGAATATCTGCTAATGACTGATAGTGCTCAACATCTGATCTAGTTCTTGTTCTGAGCAGAATTTATTGTCTTATAAATCAAATATTTGGGGTTTTACTGGTGACCATAAATGCTATTAATTGAATTGTGTTCTTCCCATATTCATATGTTGAAGTCCTAACCCCAATTCTACTATACATGGTGATAGGGTTTTTAAGAGGCAAAATTAAATGAGGCCATAGGGGTTGGACCGTAGTCCAATAGGACTGTGACCTTGAAATAAAAGGAAGAGAATGAGATTGTTTCTCTACCATGTGAGGATGTAGTGAGAAGGCAGCCTCTATAAGTCAGGAAGCACCCTTTCAACAGGATCTGACCCAGATGTACGTTCACTAGGAACTTTTAGCATCCACAGCTGTGAGCAGATGAATTTATGTTGTTTAAACTATCAAACCTATGTGTCTTGATTACTTTCCTCTCGTTGCTGAGACAAAATACCCTACACCAAAATTAGGGAAGAAATGTTTATTTAACTCACAGTTTGTGGAGGTTTCAGTCCATAATCAGCTGTCTGTAAGGCAAAGTGGCACATGGCAGAGGGCAACAGCTCATGGCAGCAGAAAACAGCACAAGCAACAATAGCAAAAGGGGAGGAGCAAGCAGAGAAGACTCTTTCTGTCCCTTATATTGTATGTAGGCCATATCTACTTGGGTGTAGCTCTCACACCCATAATCGCAGCATTGGACCATGAGTCAGTCACAAACTGGAAGCCTGTCCCCATGAGTGTATGAGGTTTTTCCGGGGACATTCAGACTCAAACCATAACACTATGATATTTTGCTATGGCAGACTGAGCTGATGAATACAATAATGAATACATGTAAATATGTTTCAATTCTTGCCCTTAATCAGTAATTTTATCACTTTAAATTTACAAAAATCAATCACTTATAAGCCCACTGTCATGGCTTGTATCTAGATGTCCCCCCAAAACCTCACATGCTCATGGGTGGGATTTTTTGAGATAGATTGATCTAGGGTATGTTAGTGTGGATTAAGGGTGTGTGACTGGAATTAAAGATATGATAATTGGATCACTCCACTGATTGATTTAGCATTGTTTTGGGTATGGGTAATGGAAAGCCCCCATTTGGACATGGATGACACCACCGAAAAGGCTTGTGGTATAGATGGGATAAAAGGGAAAGACAAGTCGCTGCTGCTGCTGCTGCTTGCTACCTTCCGCTTGCCACACCCTAGATTGTTTCTCCTCAGTGATGCCCCTGTCCCATGCTACCCTGCCTTAGGAACTGGCCAACTATGGACTGAAACTTCTATAAACTGTGGGTGTTGGGTAATTTGTTCCAGCAGTGAGAAAAGTAACTAAGACCCTCACCATAAGAAGTGTTGCCAATCCAGTATAACCATCCAGACTGAGCATTAATATACCTGTCTTCAAATAAAAAGAAATTATACTGTCCATATTTCTTTACAGCCTGAAGTTTTATCTTCCTCTTTTCTAAGGGGTCATATTCTTAAATAATCTCTTCAGTTACAGGAAGTCAAAACTATTTTCTCTGATATTGCCTTAATTTTCACAAGAAAAACAGTAGGTGAGTCAAATTTGATCAAGTGCCAATGAGGCAACACAATCACAATGCTTAATTTAGCCTGAGGATTTGAATCTTGGAAGTAGTGAGGTTGGTCACTGTCTTAGTTACTTTTTACTCATTGCTGAGACAAAATACCTGATGCCCAAAATTAGGGAAGGAAAGGTTTGTTTTTTACAGTTTCTCAGGAGTTTCAGTCCATACTCAGTTGGCTCTAAGGCAGCGTGGCGTGGCGGGGCTGCCATTCATGGTGGCCACCAAACAGCAAGGTACATGGACCCAGCAAGAGAGAAGGCAAGAGAGGGAAGACACGCATTCCTCCCGCCCTTACACTGTATCTCAGCTTCACCCCTTGGCAGGTGCAGCACTCACATTGCCAATCCCAGTGCTAGACAACAAACCAATCACAAATGCCAGACTCAGCCCTGTCCAAATTAGATGAAGCCTTGGGGGAGGGGGACACAGATCAAACCAATACAGTCAGGAACATCTTACTTCTAACCTGAAATAATTGTTCAATAGAATCACTTAGTATCTTGCTGTTGATGTAGGACAGACAAAGATAAATAGAGGTGGAAAGAAAACAAGGGGGCTGGGGGTTTAGCTCATCAGCACAAGTGCCTGCTCGCCAAGCATGAGACTGTGAATTCGATCCTGGTACAAAAAAAAAAAAAAATATATATATATATACACACATATAAGAAAACAAGGAAAATCATGAATTAAAATTATACTTTAAAAAAGCCCTGCATCTTCAGGACAAACAAGTTACCCCAGGTTACAATGCCTTTTTCCCATCCAAGGAACTCCCTCCAAAAATATTCCTAAGGGTCTTAAAGATACAATAAGACTGTAAATTTAGGCCAGTTCTTTTCAACTGTAAATTGCTTTTCCTCCCACAGGCGTCAGTCCTTAAGGAAGCAGCAATGTTGTTTGTTGTTGTTGTTTTGAAATGGGATCTCACTATGTAGTTCACACTGGTCTTGAACTCAGAGATCCTCCTGCCTTAGCCTCCTCAGTGCTGGAATTACAGTCATGCACCACCGCACCTGGCTAGGAAACAGAACTATTAAGTGGGTAGCATATCCCTAAACTTTAAACACACTCAAATGGTTCGCATTCTAGCCTGGCCCACCAAATGAGTGGCTTGACAAACAGTAGGATTATGTATCCTAGATAATCCATTTTGATGACACCTTCAACATCACACAAAATACTCCAACCCCACACCATAATGCACCTCTTCTGAGACCTCATACTCCCCTTTGTGTACTTCTTTCTGTCTCTCATTGATGTGTCTTGAAATTTTTTTTTCAGGGCTGGGGATTTAGCTCAGCAGCATAAGCGCCTGCCTAGCAAGCATGAGGTCATGAGTTCAATCCCTGGTACCAAAAGAAAAAAAAAGAAAAAGAAAATTATTTTTCTGTGATGAAAGCAAACCTACAATCTACCCCATGGGTGGGGTGACTTGAGTTCTCCATCTCCTCTTTGGGGGACTTCTTTGGACCCCATCTGGTGAGACAATGACAGGCTGTTTGCACTGTGCCCAAAGCTGTCTCCCTGTAGCCCCTACACAACAGCCCTAGGATTGTGTGGTGGGGACTCACACAGCATACTTTGAAGTTAGCTGTTGTGTGTGTGCCCCTATACCTGCAAGTTGTCTCTAGATATTACGGATTAAAAACTGGTGGTCAACTTAACACCAGCTGAATTAAATCAGCATGGTGCTGAGTGTAGATGGCCCACCTGAGGAAAGTTGCTAGCATAAAAGGAGACATGGAAAGGAAGAGCGAGGTGTCATGGGTTCTCCTGAGTGTCATTGTTTGGAGCCATGGGTTCTCGTGGAGTAGCTTTTTGTGGCTGGCTTCCCTGACATTAATTTGGCCATTATCATTGGAAGAGCTTGGAACATTGTTGCTGAGAGTGGCTGTGGTTCACTTTGGGGAAACTCTACATTGAGCATCGCTTTCTGGCTCTGGAGGGGAAGATGTAGGCTGTTTAATCTCCAGGAGAAGCTTGTCACGCTGATTACCTGACATGTACTCAACTGTTCTCCTCGTTAGAGAAGCTCAGGACCTCATTTTCTCTGAGGATGGCTGTGGTACTTTTCAGGGCAGCCCTGGTCCTTCTTTTGAGCTTCACTTCTTGGCTCCAGTGTAGAACCCGCAATCTACTAGCACAGATCCTTCACCCCCTCTGGCATAGCCTTTCTAGCTTCTACTGCTGACCTTTGGGCCTTCCCAGTGCAGATCTGTAAAACATATTTGCATGAGTCATTGTCATGGGCTCTAGCTTTTCAGCTGGACTCATGCAGGATATTACTGTGGGATCCAGGCCCTCGGCTGAATTTTCTAGGTCTTTAGTGTTGTGGACAGATTTCCTGCTTTGGTTAGTACTTTTACCATTGTAAACTGATATATATATATATATATATATATATATATATATATATATATATTCAAAATCTGTGATTTTATGTACCTGAAATTCACTAAGTCTTTCAATGAGACAATACATATACCAAAAACAAAAACAAAAACAAAAACACCTTTGGGTTGATGGGTTTGGAGACAAAGAGAAGGAAAAATTCAACATAAGGGAGAGGCTATAAGCAAGGGGGTCAGGAGAAGAGTTATGCAGATAATTATGCAATGTAGTAATGATCTTGTGAGCTGCCAGGAGTTATTCTCTTATACAATATGGTTCATTCATTTATCTGTCCATTCAACAAAGAACAGAAAGCCAGCAGGCTCAGAACTTCCTATATGATCTAGTTATTTTGGTAAGTACAGAGTGGTAAATTAGGACATGCTTCAGATTGAAAGAGATGCTGTTAGGAAATAGTCAGAAAAAACAAGTGAAATCATGACCATATGGTCATCTGGCTAGAGAAAAATGTCTGAAAATTGGAAAAAGAGTAAATATCTCCTTTTCAGCCTTCTTCTGCTCAATCCCACCTACTTCAACCATTTCATCCTCCAATTATTCCATAGTGGCAGTGCATGATGAAAGAGGAAGTCTATTGTATTAGGTAATCAATCAGGACCAATTATATTTGGGGAGAACAGTCTACTGAAAGAGAAGTTTTCATCATCTCACTTAATTTTTGTCAGTCACATGTAAATTGAGAAAAAGAATGGAAGATTAACTCTAGTTTTCTTAATTGGTCACCATCCTTCTTTGAAGACATTGTTAGATGGAAGAGGAAGTCCTCTTACAGCTTATAATTCATATCTTTAAATTGCCACAATTAAAGGAAAACAAACAAGAACCCCCAAAGAAACAAATAGGAGACTGAAAACTCAAAACCAAAGTGAAACACTGATTTCTTCCTCAAGGAGTTGAGGAGGAAGGTAAACACCAAGTTCAGGCTCACACTTTGAGCTAGTGCCATCAGGTCCTTCATCAGCTAACCAAACAGAGAATAGGGCTTGTGCTCATTCAGTGTGCATCCATTTTCCTACAAATGACTCAAGTTTTTCCTTCTTCATGACAGAGTAGTACTCCATTATGTATAAATACCACATTTCCTTTATTCACTTATCTGTTGATGGACATATAAGCTGCTTGCAAGAGTTAGCTATTATGAATTGTGTTGCTATAAATATGGGTACACATGCATAACTGTATGATGTCTTAAACCCTTTCAAGAAGATACCTAGAAGGTGAATAGCTGGTCATAGAATTTCTACTTGTAATTTTCTGAGGAATCTCCAAACTGTTTTCATAGTGGTTGTACTAATTTATATTCCCACAAACAATGGACAATTTTTCCTTTGCCCTCACAGCTTCACCAGGATTTGTTATTGGTTGATTTCTTGATGATAGCTATTCTTTCTGGAGGGAGATGGAATTTCAGTGTTATTTTATTTTGTGTTTCTTGAATGGTCAGTGACGAATACTTTTTCATGCATTTATTGGCCATTTGTACTTCTGCATCTAAGTGTCTTACTCATTTCAGGGTTTTACCTATTTTATCTTTCATCAGATTAAGTCAATCTGTTCTAATGTTTAGATCTTTGATTCATTTTGATTTTAGTTTAGTGCATTATGAGGGATATAGCTGTAGTTCAATCTTTGACATGTGGAAGCCCAGTTTTCCCACCAACATTTGTTAAAAAAGCTATCTTTCCTCCAATTAAAGGATTTGGCCCTGTGGTCAAAGATAAGGTAGCCGAGTGTGCCTGGAGTTGATTCTGTATCTTTTATTCTATTCGACTGATCCACAATCTATTTATGCCAATAACATGCAGTTTTTATCACTGTTGCTTTTTAGTACAACTTGAAGTCCAGGACTGTGATGCCCTCTGCCTTGTGCTTGTTGCCCAGATTGTTTTTGTTATTCTAGGTCTCCTCTGGTTTCTTATAAATTTTAATATTATTTTCTCTGTTTCTATAAGGAATGTTATTGATATTTGAGGATTAAATATGTATAACTAGTTTGGAAGTATGGCCATTTTGTTTACATTAATTCTTCTTATCCAGGAATGGGAAGATATCTTTCCATTTTCTGTTATTTTCTTTGATCTCCTTTGGCAGAGTATGATAATTTTCATTGTAGAGGTCTTTCACTTCCTTGGTTATGTTAATTCCTAAGTTTCATTTTCCTTGATGCTATTGTGTAAGATGTTGTTTCCCTAATTTCTCTCTCAGTGAACTTGTTATTGGTGTACAGGAACACTATTGATTATTGATTGTTGTCTTAGTTACTTTTCTCATTGCTGAGACAAAATGCTCAATGCCCATATTTGAAAGAGGAAAAGTTTATTTTAGTTCACGTTTTGTAGAGATTTCAGTCCCTAGTCAGCTGGATCCAAGGCAGGGCAGCACGGCAGAGAGGCATGCAGAGGAGAAACAGCCCGTGGTGTGGCAGGCAGGAAGTAGGAGGCCTTCCAAACTTTTAGCCATCCAGGCTACAAGCCTATTGGTTGATACCACCCGCATTCAACTTAAGGCTTCCATTATCCACATCCAGAACTGTGCTAAACCAATTTAGTTATTACACACCCTTAATGTGTATTCAGTCACCCTAAATACAGTAATTTGGTTCAACATGATAACAAACAGGAGGACATTCCAACTAAATTGAACTGCATGACTTACTGACAGGCTATCAGCAGGTCACTTGATCCAGTCAGACATCAAACTGGCCCATCATGTAGCGCCTCAAAGGTAAGGCTGCTCAGCTCTTCAGCAGCTGCTAGAGCCCATCCTTCCTAGCTGTTGGCAGCTGCCTGGAGGTGGCTGAGGTAGCGTCTCATCTTCTGAAGACCACCTTGCTCTCCAAGTTCTTTAAAGTCTGCAATTACTCTTCTAACTCGCTGAGATATTTCCAAGTCTCATTTTTAAACCAAAAATTTTCAAGTGTGTTGAATGATGCAAGCATCCAATGAGCAGAACAAAAGTTCCAATCGCAGTTGGTTCAGCCCACCAGAGACTTGCAGCCTCTCAGCCTCAGCCATTGTCCTAAGGAATGGGCACTTTCCCGGGCTGAAGCAGGGAACGCCTCTGTGAATTTTAGCCTCGAAGCTGAAGAGAAACATTGAGATTTTTTTCTCTGTTGTTGTTGGCTTGCCTAGTTTTAGTCCTGATTATTTAAAAATATGAACGCAGAGTGGGACATGCTTCTTGCCCCTTGCATCAAATTAAGAGGATAACTAAAATAACTAGAAGCGCTACTGTTCAGTTCCTTTTTTGGGGCGGGCTACCAGGGATTGAACTCAGGACCTCGCACTTGCCAGGCAGGCACTTGTGCCGCTAAGCTAAATTCAGTTCCTTTTAAAAATATATCCTAGTTTCTTTTTGCCTGGCACAAAGCACTGAATGAGACAAGCCAAAAATGGTGCCCAAAGTTTATTTGAAAAATGGACTTGAGGAAGAAACTGGCTTTGCAGAGCGAACTTGCTCTGAACAAGAGAGGGAAAGAGAAAAGTTAAAATAGAAGTGCACCCTGGCCTGGAAAACACAGGGCAGGATACCATGAAAGAGACATGGTAGTGGGGTCCTAATAGCATCTGTGTCCTTATAGGTCATCCACATCTCATGGAAACCTGTGAGAAATTCTGCATACAGGGTCCTGAGAGGTGGAGCTGTGTAGATCCTTAGATCCCACCACATGTGTCTTCCAAGCCTGTCTAGACTATTCCCTGTCTCCTGTCTCATTTCCCCCAAGAGACATGAATCCTATCATTCTTTATGGACTGCTGAGGGCTTGGAGGTCTCTGCCTCTTATAGCTTCTTTGGGATGGAAGGGACTGTAGATCTTAACTACTATGGATTATGTGCTCTCCAACTACCTTGGAGAACTGTGGCTAACTGACTGGTTTGTAGAAAGACAAACCTGTAAGAAAACAGGAAAAGAGTTAGTGACCATAGAGCTTACCTGTTTGATGGAAGAAAGAAACTTCACTATTAGCCTGAATGTGAGTAGCAGGTCAAATTTCCACTCTTCCTGTAAAGAAGATTGTGTGTCAGAGAGGTATGTCAGATTTATTACCAAGAGTCTGAAAGTCATGGCCTTAGCAAGATGCCATTTACAGTAGCATGGGCATCTTGCTTTTTGAAGAGAAATCTCAAGTCTTTCAGAGGCTTAAGGGGATAGCTTTCACCTATTTGGTGATCTTGTTCTTCAGACAGTTCAGGTAGGTCTGGCTTTATTGTAGAAAGATGAACCCAGTTATCTATCTCTGTTATCTTTACCATACTGGGTGCAGCAAGGATCACTGAAAAAGGGCCTTTTTATTTTGTCATTAACTACTCTGTGGGTATTCCTTTTCCAAGATTTTAAAGCACTTGGTCTCCAGGGCAGACACTAGATGATCTCCCTGGGCCAGGAGCTGGCAGGACCCTGCTCCCATGCATTTGGATAGCATATTGTATTTGACAAACATTGATGAGATACTTTAAGAGTCTTGTAATCTCTAGGGCTACTATCATATCAGAGGATAGAAATGACTTCCCATATAACATCTCAACTGAGCTCAAACTTAGCTCAGTTTGGGGCTTGCTACACACCCTCATGAACACTATAGGCAGCAATTCGAGCTAGGACTCGGACATCTCTTGGCAAAGTTTTGCCAGCGCACTTGCCTTAGGGTCTTGTTGGCTTTTTCTACATTTCCAGAAGATTGAGGCTGCCAAGAGAATAGAGGTAGTATTTTACTTCTGAAGCCTTTGTCAATTCCTGAGTTATTTGAGAAGTAGAAGAAAGTCCGCTGTTACTCAGGAGGAGACTGGGGTATTCCAAATCTGGAGTTGATTTCTCTAAGTAGCGCTCATCTACCTCAGTAGCCTTTTTTGAACAAGTAGGAAAGGCTTCAATCCAGCCTATAAAAATGTCAATTAGGACCAATATTTGTCTTATCTGGGGTATGTCCCTCTCCTCTGTATAGGTTCTAATGAAAAAAGTGGTTTGGGCTTGGCCACATTGTTGTAGGCACCGAGTGAGCAAGCTTTGCAGACCTACAGTTGCTACTATTCCTAGTTCTGTGAAAACTGGAGTGACCATTTCCCATGTAGGATTTCATAGCTTGTCACTATGTCACTTGAGAAAGGACCAGAATGGTTCTTCCGGAACTGGGAATAAGTCTGGAGTCTTAAGGGGTTATAAGGCTGTACATTTGCTTTCCTATCATTCTTTTGATTTCCCAAGCAGGCTTTGAACATATCTGGTGACCTTTATAGTGCATGACTACAGCCTGCTTGGGAAGATAGACTGCCTCTAGGAGTTACAGAATTTCTGGCCAGTGTTTTATAGATAATTGTTTGTTAGCCATAAACCTCTTTCCTTACAAATTGCTGCATGGATGTGTATCATCAGAAAAATGTATTTGTAGTCTGTATAGATGTTTAACCTTCTGACTTTTTCTAATGTCAATTCCTGAGCAAGGGCTACCAGCTCTGTCTTTTGAGCAGAGGTTCTTAGGGGAAGAGGTTGAGCTTCAGTGACCTGTTGTGAGCTGACAATTGCATAACCTGTCTTTTGATGTCCTTCTCAGATAATGCTGCTTCCATCAGTAAATCATACCTCCTCAGGATCTTAGAGGGACAGGTTACTAATGTCCTGCCTGCTTGCAAATGTCTGGGATATTACTTGTTCACAAGGGTGGCTAACTTCTGGGAAGAAGAGGAGTAAGATATCCCTAATTAGGGATCCACTTAACTCCAACTATGGCTATAGATCCAGAGGAGAGTTTTCTAGAGAAGTAAGCAAAAACAGAATTGAATTGGCTCACCCATCATATACAGAGTTACACAGGGCTCCTCAGAGGAGATGGTGATGTCTGTGAACAGAGGCATTGCAGGTTCCCACAGGCCTCTTCAGTTGTCAGAGCAAGAAAGGAAGGCGCTCTCTGTGTAGAGATAGTCAGATCTCCAATGCCATGAGTCTAGCACGTTAGCTGCCTCATATATGGAGCAGGGCCCAGGTGGAAACTTAGTGCAGTCTCATACAGTGTCAAGTTATTTTGCACTTGAAACAGGAACCCTTTCCTCATTTGTTCCTGGGCTTTTCCTTAGATGACCTGGGTGGGTTTAAAGCATTATCAGTTGCAACATCTACGATATTAGCCTTTCTCCTTCTTTCTTCCACCAGGCCCCAATTGTTGAACTTAGATAAGGCTGTGTCCAGCAATTGGACCATAGGTGTCTGTGGCCCCATCTGAAGACTTTCTTTTTATTTTAAAGAGGATGAAACCAAGGAAAATAAAGCAGAATAAAACCAATCAAAACAAACCAGTGTAAGTGATTCAGGACTTCAAAACAATAAGAAATCAACAATAGTTACCATAAAACCTCTTGCTGTCTTCAAAACAGCTGCAGATAACTTCAGACATAGTAAAAATCAAACAAAACAGAATAGAACTAATAAAAACAAAGCAATGAATGGAATAAAGGACTTCAAAACAAGACAATATCAAATCCAAGATGGCTACCATAATATATCTTGCTATCTTTGAAATAGCTGCCCGTGCCATCGGATATAACAAAATCAAACAAAACAAAACACAAAACCCAACCCAACAAAACAATGAAAACAGGACTTCAAAACAAGATAATAGAGAACCAACAATGGCCACCACCTTCAGAAGGAGATCCCCCCTAGATGCCACACTGCTCACCACCATCCTCTGAATAGATGATAACACCACTGGCCCTAGACCTGCAAGGTCAGTGAAACACCAAAACACCACAAGCATCAAGTTGCATTTCACCTCAATAGCTATCATCGCAACCTGTGTTTCTCTGGACCAGCTAGTCCCTTGGTGGTGGTGGTGGGGGAGATTGGCTCTTCTTGTTTGCCAGCCTGTGCACAGGAGGGGGCTGGGATCTGGCTGTCCACTCCCTCCCCATCTGAAGGTTTTGTAGTCTACGCTGAATGTGTGGAGGTGCAAACTGGAATATTATCTTATTCAAAGGCAAACAGAAATTGAGACTCTGGGTGTAGAGGGATAGAAAAAAATGTGTCCTTTAAAGCTGAGATTGAGAACAAATTAGTGTCCCCTGGAATACTGGGAGAGAATTGTATATGAATCTGCTACTGGAGGATGGCTTGGAATGATAGCCTTGTTAGTGAGGCAGAGTTCCTGCACCATTCCACGCTCTCCTGATTATTATGTTTATGCAAATCTTAATACACCTCTTTATTTCCATAGTAAAAACAGCCAGAAGATAAGACATCATACTTAGAATAGCTTCTCCAGGGTAGTTTTCTTCCCTTTTTAATGCACATTGTTCATTTGCCTAGTTCCTAGAGTTTTGTACACCTGTCACTGATAAAGAGGGCTCTTATTAGCCTGGGGTCTATAAGGAGGAGATGAAAGAGACCTCCCAGTATCATCACATAGATCAGAGAGACCCACATTCCCCTGAGAGTTAAATAGGGGTTCCAGAACAGAGCTGTCCTCTTAGTTTTTGTAAATTTCCTGTGATAAAGAGTTACAAAAGCCCATACATAAGGAATTTCATTCTATCTTTTATATTTTAAGCAGAAGTGCAGTAACCGGAGAATAATCTTATATCCATCTTTTGCCACATCTTACTTTTTATTGGAGCCAGAATACATTGCAATAGTAGATAAGCTATTTCTGTTTTAACCTGTCAGGATCAAAACTTACCCACTCATTAAAGATATGGCCTAGTGGTGAAGTTGGTGAAATCTGCACAGTGATGAGATCCAAGACATTTCCCATCTGTTTGTCTTGGAGTCTGTAGAGAGAAGATAGCTAGGTCTGGACTCCTTAAGTGACATCCTGCACAGAAAGAGTGGACCCACGTGTCCGCAAGGTGCCCGATGTGAGACACTCACATGGACTGGACGGATGTTTCTGTCCAAACCTTAGTGTGATGTCAGAAACCAAGAACACAGCAACATAGAAGGGAGCCCCCTGAAGGCTTCTGCCTGCATATTGTGGCCATTAATTCATTAAGAAGATGGGGGCCAAAGGCACTTGACCTTACCTAGTCCTTTAATTTCCATGAGGCCAGGATGGAACTTTTCCAAGCAAAGTTCCTTTAACCATCCACTTGAACTACTCAGATAACTCTTTCCTTAGACCATATGGGAAAACATCTGTTACATTTATTCCAATAGACAAAGCACTAAGAACAGGATGGGTCTGCTTTTATATACTCAGTCATTTTAGTTAGTTTTTGTATGTTGTTAAATGCTGTTCTGCTCAGGCAGTAATGCATAGGTCTTTAACTTATCTGCATTTAAATAGGAAAAGACAAAAGCCAGGAGGTGACAGTCCAGGCAGCTGAGAACCCAGAGGAAGCCTAGTCAGCCAGAGCCAGTTGGGCCTGCCCTTTGTACCTTTGCCAAGGAACAGCACTTATGCAGATCCCAAGCCAGTCAGTTTTACATGTCTCCATTGACCTGAGCAGACCATTTGTACCACCGAGGATTGGCCATGCTTAGTCCTTAAATAAATGTTTAAAGAAGTAGACCAACAAATATTTTTTTTGAGAAGACATCTGAATATATACATAGTTATAGATTGCCATAAAACTTTGGATTGAGAGTAACTTGTGTGAATATCTGCAAGATAAGCAAATATTTCTAATAAATTTTAATTTGGTAAAAAATTTTAAAGAAGTTTTTCAGGAGAAAAGGCAAAATATATAAATCAGAAACTTGTACCTACATAAAGAAAGGTAGAACATTAGAGAAGGAATTGAATAAAGATAAAATATATTATCTAGTTTTGATTGATCTAAACTGTAATTGTTTTTAAACAATAAGTTTATTAATTACTCAGTGATTATAGTATATGAATGAGTGAAATGATGACTGCAATTGCAAAAGACAAGTGAGAGAAAAATTGGAATTTTTAATGGTTCATGGATTATAGCTAAGTTTTTCAAATTTGAGGGCAAAAATATAGGCAAAGGACCTAAACAGAGATCCTCCCCAAGACATCGTGTCCACTAATGATGTCACAGTCTCCTTTTACCCTTCCTATACCCAGAAATCAAAAGTTCTCCCATGATTTTGTTGTATATACTGAGCATTTCTACGTGTCTAGGGCTGCCTTTCAGAGTAAAGTTGCAAGAGAAAAAAAAGACAAAGGAAGATAGCAGAGATAGTCTCTACACTCTTTTCACCCTCAGGACTTCTTTCCTTCCTGTGCCCATTGAGATACTTATCTCTTGGAGTTGAATGGTAGCTTTCTGCTCCAACATAGCACTGCAGTTTTATAATCAGAGCTCACCTCGGTGTAGGGCCAAGAAAGAAAAAGAAAAGATTTCTTTCTGTATTATCCCCCAGAGTCTTAGTTGTAGTCAATAGAAGAGGTTAGTTATTATAAGGTAACTCCAGGTTGGTCAGCGCAACATGAACCACTTTTTTTTTTTTTTTTTTTTTTTTTTTGCGGCACCAGGGATCGAACTCACAGCCTCGCGCCTGCCAGACAGGCGCTTAAGCTGCTGAGCCAAACTCCCGGCCCTATGAACCACTTTTAAAATGTCTGTTTCATAAATTTATAAGCATTAGCTTTGGATTAACATTAAAAATGTTGCTTTGGACTTATTCTCTTCTATAAGGGTTAATATATCTTGATAATTTTAGATTTTTTGCTTATTGTAGCAAAGAGTATCTTTCATATTAGCTGACACAGTAAAAGCATAAAGTAGAAAGAAAAAATCCCCTTTAAAATCTAACTAAATCTCTTTTGAATGTTATAATTTTTCATAGGAAAGCATTCAAATTGTTACCACTCATAGTACTAGCAAAACTTACATTTTGACATTCACTTGCCGTTTTAACTTTTGTATATATTGTTTTAGCATATTTAGTAATATAAAATTTCTACAGCTCTAATTCAAAAAGCAATTAGAGAAACACTTATAGAATGAAGTCAGATAATAGGCTAAACCTTGCTATAAATTGCCAAACATTGTAATTAGCCAAGTATTCAGGTTAAAAATTTCTGAAAGCAAGCAAGCATGATAGTAAATGCCTCTCTTAAAGAAGATAATTTTTAAAAATAACTATGCTACTAGGCAAGGCATCACATGCCTATAATTTCAAATACTTGGGGGGCTGAGGCAGGAGGGTCACAAGTTCAAGGCCAACTTAGGAACTTAGCAGGACTCTTTCAAATTAATAAAAAGAAAGGCCTGGCGATGTAGTCTGGCACTCTCTTGGTTCAATTACCAGTACTATAAAAATAATAATGATATTGCTGAGTGATTTCTTTACATTCCACAGATTTTAAAAACAGAGAATGGCATCACTGAAAATGGCAAACTAGGGAATTCTAAAGAGTTAACTTCTGCAGAAATCTAGAATTTTGCTAAAAATTTTGTCATAACTAAAGGATGTCTTGGTGAAGACATCAACTGCTACATTGAGTAAGAACACTGCTTTCTCATGACTTCTGCATCTCTATCTGCCTGCTTAATTCAAAAGTCCCCAAAGTCTCACTGTGTCCTAGGGCCTTCCCTTTGCCAGCAAAAGCCAGGACTCAAGGCTTAGCTGGGGTCCCTCTACACCAAAAGCATGGACTATGTTGTAGAGCAAACTAATGGCTTGAGTGTGGGCTAGATCCCTTGGTTTATCTTTCTTCCACCTTTTTTTTTTCCAGTCTCAAACATTTTTGCACTACTTGGGCACAGATGTGCTGAGAGGGAAGAGTGTACTCAACTTCACCCATCCCCAACTAGGGTAACCTTTGTATTGTATGCATTCTTCTTTCCATGTTCCTACATCAGCCCAGTTTCAACATGCTCAGTTTTACTCAGAAACCACTCAAAGTCACATTCCTAGTGTGTTTAGTAACTTTTCTCTCATACAAAATACTCAACAATTAAAGTTAAAAGAGGAAAAGTTTATTTGGTTTGCAGTTTATAGAAGTTTCAGTACATAGCTGGCTGGCTCCAAGGCAGAATGGCACATGACAGAGGGGCATTGCAGAGGAAACAGTTCATTGTATGCAGAATACAACAAAAGCAAGCAAGGGAGAAGACAAGCCTCTTTCTGTCTCTTATATTGTATTCAGTTTACCAGGGTTAGGGCAGTGCCAAACCAATCAGTGTACTGATTTAGTAATCACAACTATTAATCCCAGCATCACACACTGTAGATTTAGTCACCTCTGAAAAAGCCCCACCTATGACTGCATGAGCTTTAGGGGGACAGTTAGACCCAAACCATAGCACCTAGTTTGGTCATTCCTTTTTCTCTTCTTAAAGAGATGTCGGCAACTCCTTCCAGAAGATTGCATCTCACTGTCACCTGGGAGAGCTGCCGAGCATTGCAAAGCATTCGGGTCAAGGTTGCAAAAGGATTTGATGTGCTAGGCTTACTTACTTCTTCACAAGAAGGACGAACACACAATTTCTCACCCAATAAAAGCAAACACTTTAAAGTGAAAGAGACAGTATGAATTGTGCTGGGACGATAGGCAAAATCAGGAAGTTTGGACACACATCTTGGAAAAAGATCTGCAGATAGAATAAGGATATTTCTTGGAGCCTGAAGATTTACAGAGAACAAAGACTTGTGGGAAAATGAGAATACTTAGCTTTCAATATCATCTTGTTCATGATTAGTACTCTGTGTGCTTCTGGTGTCTTTATTTTCGGGAAACAAATGGTGTTGCTAGACTACATTAGCAGGAATAAGAAAAGCATGGTGACAGCATTGGGTCCAATGACTGGTTAGTGGGAATAAACTCTCTAGTACTAGTGATTAGGGGCACAGGTTTTGGGGTCAGAAGAGACATGGATTCAAACCCCAGTTCTGCCTCTTAATGGCTGTACTTGTACTGCCTTTGATAAGGGGCTTTTTGACCTCTCTGAGCCTCAGGTTCCTGTGGAGACTTATATGACTTATAGGAATATTATAGCTTATATCTAGATGTCCCCTCAAAGACTCATGTTCTCATAGGTGTGACTTTTGGGAGGTGGCTGCATTGTGTGTATGTGACACTGGATTATGGGTATGCAATAACTGGATTAGTCCATTGATTAGTTTAGCATAGTTCTGGGTGTGGATACTGGGAAGGCTCACCCTTGGTGTGGGTGACACCAACCAATAGGTTTATAGACTAAATAAAATAAAAAGGGAAAGAGAGGATGACTTCCTGCTGCTTTCTGCATACTCTGCCACAGGCTGTTTCTCCTGTGCCAGGCCCTGCTTTAGAGCCAGCCAACTATGGACTGAAACCTCTACAAACTGTGAGCTAAAATAAACCTTCCCTCCTTTAACTTGTAGTTGTTGGCTATTTTTTCTAGCAACAAGGACACAATGAAGATAGGTGCCTAAAAGATTGTGGTGAAAATTCAGTGAGATAATGCAAACAGTGCAGTGTGCATACTTAGCAATCACTGAAAAGTGGCTATGCTGATTTCCAGTCCTGAGATTCAAGCCTTACGTTAGGTTGAGGGAGTATAAGAGAGAGGCTATGCCAGATACGTGTATGAACTCACTTTCCTGACTGCCTGGGCCTCAACTTTTTGCTTAGAACTGATAACAAGATAAGGGCATATGCAGAAGACAACTAGCCTGCCTTCCTGGTGAGTGGCGCGCGACTGGCATGGACTCCAGGAAGAGAATGAACCATGCCTCCCGAGAACCCGCTGTATTGGGTCAGGGGAATTCCAACCAGAAGACAACTAGCCTGCCTTCCTGGTGAGTGGTGCGCAACTGGTATGGACTCCAGGAAGAGAAAGATCTGTGCATCCCATATGCCGACCATTGCATGGGCTAAGAATCAAGGACAACCCCCCCACCACCCTGTAAGCAACCTGCTGGTTCAGAGGACCAGCTAAGTTGATAGCAACTAAGGTACATAAAGCAGCTGGATGCTTGTGTTGTTTGGTTGATTTTGCAGGCCTGGGTCTGGCGGTCTGTGCATCTCTTGGGACGATGACAGTATGCAGTGTAGCAAATATGGGAGATTCCCTTCTGTCTTGTCTTTGAGGCCCAATATTGTTTTAATTGTTTTGCTTTATTCTGATTAATTTTTTTGCTTTATTTTATATTCTGTTTTTATTGGCTTTATTCTGTTTTGTTTTTGGTTTGATTTTAGTATACCTGATGGAATGGCCAACTATTGTGAAAATAACAAGATATACTGTAGTAGCTGTTGTTTTCCTAGTATCTTGCTTTGAAGTTCTGTGCCAGTTCTACTGCTTTGTTGTGATTGACTTTGTTCTGTTCTGTCCTGTTTTGTTGTATTTTACTATCTTTAAAATAAAATTTAGGAGTGGCGCAGGCACCGATCAGGACGCAATATGGACTGCCTTCCGGGGAGACCCTGGAGGAGAACGAGAAGGGCCCCTCGCAGGGCTCCCGCCTGGCCCGAGTTGCACTGGCGCTCGGGCTTGGAATCAGGGTCAAACACTGCCCCCCTCCCGGGTCAGCAACCTGCTGTTTCGGAGGTCTGGCTAAATTGATAGCAACCAAGAAACATCAACCTACTTTTGTTTTGTAGATTCGGCCAGGCCTCTGGTCAGCAACCCAAGCATCTCTTTACAGCGGGCAATATAGCAAGTATGGGGGATCCTCTTCAGTCTTGTCTTTTATCATTAATAAAATATTAAAAAAATAAAATAAAATGTAAAAAAAAGATAAGGGCATATGATTTTTACTTCTTGAGCCCCACTTTAGGAAAGTGAAATTGCAGAGGTCAGGCTACTCTGAGTAGCTTTGGGAGGTTGGTAGGGAGCAATTAGAAAGTGCCTCATTGTCTCACTGGCTTTGAGCATGGTCAACTCAGGGGCTTTGTGGTAAGCTCTTTTCTTCACCCCTATGAACCCTCACTTCCGTCTCCCACAGTCTTCTAAAGCCTCTTCACCTTGCAAGTCATGGCTGAAATCATACCTCCTCTGTAAAGACGCCTTCATCATCCCAGCCTACATTTTCTCTCTCCTAGAGTCTAAGCATCTCTACCTGAAAAATGTGCATACAATTTATTACTCCTCCACAGAAGGGTTGTGTCATTTGGGAGTACAACTGTGTTAACCCTCCATTCAACTGTAATGACACAAGGAATCAGGGCCACATCTCATTTGTCTTTACTTTCTGCTATCCAGCACCATAATAAACACTATGATAACCACTTTTTAAATTTTTATTGGTATAATTTTGTGAAATATAATGTGTTCACCATGGGATATTGGTGTATATACATATCATGTCTTGACCCTTTTGTTGAGCTTTTTATGGTCCTTTGGGTCAGGTGCTGGAATGTGTATATTTTATACATACATTTAGTCTTCACCCAAAAAAAGGCAAGAAGGTGGAAGGATGGGCAGAGGGAGAAGTATATCCATAATCCAAGTCAAACAAAAGCGTCTTTTGATTGCAAGGGGAGCTCTGAAGATGAAACGACCCATCAGAGTTACTGAATTTCCTTGGGAGGAAACAGCCAAACCTTTATGTCTCCTGCTCCTCAAGTCATTGGTTGAGACCATCTCAGGAAGTGCACGACCTTGGGAAAGGTAGGTCTCTCCAGCTCAGGTAGTACCTGAAGGTGCAAATAGCTGACAACTGGAAGCTGACTGCAATATTAGCGGCTAAAGAAGCAAGTGTGTCCTGCAAGAGGGGTTCTGGACACTCTGGCTGCATGCCTATCATTGTCTATTTCTTGGATAATACTTTAGATAGCATGGCAGTTATTTTATCTGAGCACATGCTTGTGACTTTTCTTTTTATTATTATGCAGAGGTCAGGTATTCCTTTATAGGAAATATTTCCTTTTGTCTGGTATTATGATCCCTACATTTTCACTGATATTCAGCTTTCCTATGATCTTTCCATGTGTGTGTCCTAAATCAAGGGAATGTCTGTATTTAATACTTGCAGAATCCTCACATTGATTCCTTAACCCACAATGTGAGGGATATTACTGTTGGAAAGACTAAATGGAAGTTGTTAGAATTGCATTTACGTAGTAAAATTGTAAACCAAAAACAATATTGCATCCCTGTGGGAGACAATTTGAGTGGCTCCCCTTGAATGCAGGACAATTACTACAACTTTGATTATATGGAGACTTATTTCCTTATGTTGATATATGCAGAGCTGACTATGATATTTCGTTCTCTTTTCAATTGGCTGTAAGCATTGCAAATAAGGCTAGCCTAGGTACTGGTATGTAATCTCTAAAGCCATCAGACAGTGTCCTGTTTCCTCTCTTAGTGATCTCTGTAAAATATATAATGCACAGCGGGTTGGCAGAGCCAGTGAGCTCCAGGAATGTCGACTGGGTATGAGCCTTGAGAAAGAGGCTAGGAGTCCCCAAGGCATAAAAGTTTACATATCAGACACTAAGGTACTGGTATGTAATCCCTAAAGCCATCAGACAGTGTCCTGTTTCCTCGCATAGTGACCTCTGTAAAATATATAAAGCACAGCAGGATGGCAGAGCCAGTGAGCTCCAAGAATGTCGACTGGGTATGAGTCTCAAGAAAGAGGCTGTGAATCCCCAGGGCATAAAGTTTACATATCAGAAACTAAAGCAGCAGCCTCCTAAAACAATTCAGTTGCTATCTTGATTGGGTTATGCAAATTGATCCCTCTGCATATCTTTATCTCCGCATTTTGCAGAGATGCCTTTTTAACTCCCTGGCTAGCCAGTTCAAGTTACTCACGTAGTTCCTGTCATCCTCACTGTCACTCATCTTCAATCCACCCCCTTGCTTCACTAGTTAATAAATTCTGGGAGAGGCCTAGGATCAAGGCCTTTGTCCGCATGTCCTCATGAAGTTTAGACTCAGGACCCCTTGGCTGCCCTTAACTCTGCACATGTCTCAGTGTCTTTACTCTCGCCGTGGGTTGCACTGGGGATGGTAGATTGGAATTAACTTGCTGGGATTCCAATAACGTCTCAGTGGAATTATAAATGTAACTTCTTGGATTGTGAGGAAGACTAGAGAAAGGATTACAATACTTGAATTACTGTACTCAATACCTGGGAGTACAATACATCCTTGGAAGAATTGCAGAGATCAGGGCAACTACCAAGGACTTGAAGGATTCCCAGGTGGTGGTTTCCACCACATCTCCATTTAATTCTTCCAATTGGCCTGTGTAAAAGATGGATGGCTCTTGGAGAATAATGGTGGATTACCAAAATCTGAATCAAATGGTGGCTCCAATGTAGTTGCTGTACCAGTTGTGATTTTCTTGCTTGAGCAGATTAACACATCCCCTAGTACTTGAGATACAATTATTGATTTGAAAAATGCATTTTTCTCCACACCTATTCATAAGAACAATCAGGAACAATTTGCTTTCAGGAACAATTTGCTTTAGCTGTCAGGGCTTGCAATATACATTCACTGACCTATCTCAGGGATATATTAACTTTCCAGCCCTGTGTCAAATCTTAGTTCGCAGGGATCTTGATTCCCTTTTACTTCCACAAGGTCTCACACTGGTTCATTACATTGATAATGTTATGCTAATTGAACAAAGCAAGCAGAATGTAGTAACCACTTGATTTGTTAGTAAAGTATTTCACAGCCAGAGGATGGGGAATAAACCCAACTAAAATTTAACTCCTTCTACCTCAGTGAAATTTCCAAGAGTCAAATGGCATGAGTCCTGTAAGGATATCCCTTCTAAGGTGAAAGATAAGTTATTGCATCTGGCTCCCCCTATAACCAAAATAAATAAATAAATAAATAAATAAATAAATAAATAATAAAAAGAAGCACACAACACCTAGGAGGCTTATTTGGATTCTGGAGGCAACACATTCCTCACTTGGGTATTTCACTCTGGCCCATTTACCTAGTGAATCAGAAAGCTGCTAGTTTTGAGTGGGGCCCAGAACAATATAAGCCACTGCAGCAGGTCCAGGGCATATGATCCAACACATTCAATAGTACTTGATGTGTCAGTGCCAGGTAGGGATTCTCCTTGGAGCCTCTGGCAGGCCCCCATAGTTGCAACAGAGGCCTTTAGGATTTTGCTGCAAGATCCTGCCATCATCTGCAGACAACTACTCTTCTTTTGAAAAACAGCCTCTGGCCTGCTACTGGGCCCTTGTGAAAACTGAACATTTGACCATGAGACATCAGGTTACCATGCGATCTGGATCTGAGCTGCCTATTGTGATGGTTGATTGACTGTGTCAACTCGAGTAAGAAAAGTCCAACTAAATTGGCTCAGCAATTCCACACCCTAAGTCTGCTTGTCACTTGGGTGGTATAAAAGGGAAATAAAGAAGGACAGATCTGCTTCTGTTTCTTTGGAGGAATTCTAGTATTTGTCTTCACCTTGGGTGTCATCTCCTATGTTCCAGTGCAGACTCTTCAGCCTTCCGTCTCAGATCCATCAGCTCCCTGATATCAACTTGCACGGGACACTGTAGTGAGCTCCAGACTCTCAATTGAACCCTTCAGGTCTCTAGTGAACAGACAGACCCTCTGTACTTTTCCACATCTGTCTCTGTGGGTGGCCATTGTAGGCCAATCTTATAAATTCTTTTATATTTGTGTACCTTGTATTATATATTTCTCTAATAAACACTGACTGATACACCTATCATGAGCTGAATATTATGTGATCCACCAAGTAGTAAAGTTGAATGTACATATCAAAAGTCCATCATTAAATGGAAGGGATATATACATGACTGAGCCAAAGCAGGTAGAGAGGGTATAAATAAGTTACATGAAGAAGTTGCCCAGATGCCCATGGTTTCTGCTCCTGTTTTATTTCCTTCCTTCTCTCCACATGAACCTCTAGCCTCATGGGGTGTACCATATGATGAGCTGTCAGAGGGAGGGAAGGCTAGGGCCTGGCTTACAAATGGTTTACATATTATGCAGGCATCATCACCAAGTGGACAGGTGGAGCATTACATCCCTTTTCCAGGTCACCATAGAAAGAAAACAGCAAAGGGAAATCTTTACAGTGGGTAGAACTTGGGGCAGTGGACCTGGTAGTACATTTTGTCTAGAAGAAAAAATGACTAGATATGCGACTGTATACTGATTCATGGGGATGTGGCCAATTGTCTGACCAGGTGGTCAGGAACTTGGAAGGTACATGAGTGGAAATTGGTGACAAAGATATTTGGAGAAGACGCATGTAGATAGATGTCACTATATGGTCAAAAGGTGTGAAGATATTTGTATCCCATGTAAATGTTCACCAAAAAGTGATCTCAGCAGAAGAGGACTTCAACAATCAAGTGGCTAGTATGAGCAGTTCTGTGTGTAGCAGTCAACCTCTTTCTTCAGTCACTCCTGTCATTGCCTAAAGGGTTTATGAACAAAGTGGCCATGGTGGCAGGAGTGGAGGTTGTGCGTGTTCAGCAGCATGGACTCCCACTCACCAAGGCCACTGCAGAATATCCAATATGCCAACAGCAGAGGCCAATACTGAGTCCCTGATGTGGCACTATTTCCTGGGTGATCAGCCTGTGACCTGGTGGAGGGTTGATTTTGTTTTACTGCTTCTATCATAGAAAGAGCAGGGCTTTGTTCTGACTATCACTGACACTTATTCTGGGTATGGAGTTGCCTTCCCTGCACATAATGTAGCTACCAAAACTACCATTCGTGAACTTACAGAATGTGTTATCTACCATGATGGAATTTCACACATTATTATTTCTGACCAAGGAACACATTTTACAACCAAAGGAGTGAGGCAATGGGCTCATGCTCATGAAATTCACTAGTCTTACAATGTAAGTCTCACTATCCAGAGGAAGCTATACTGATAAAAGTTGAAATGGCCTTTTGGAGATGCAGTTACAGTGCTAGGTAGGTGGCAATAGCTTCTAGGACTGGGGCAAGGTTCTTCAAAATGTTGTTTATGCTTTGAATTAGTCCCACTATATGGTATTCTGTCTCCCAAAGTGAGGATTCATGGGTCCAGAAATCAAGGGTGAAAGTAGGAATACTACTATGCACCATTACCCCTAGTTATCCACTAGCAACATTTTTACTTCCTCTTCCCATGACCTGATGCTCTGGCGGCCTAGAAACTTTAGTTCCAGAGGAGAAAAGGCTTGCACCAGGAAGAACAATAATGGTTTTATTGAACTGGAAGCTAAGACTTCCCTGTGATCATTTTGATATCCTCATACCTCTGAATGAACAATTTTTGGCAGGAGTGATTGAGCAAGAGTATGAAGAGGAAATTGGACTGTTAGTCTACAATGAAGGACAGGAAGAATATCCTTAGAGTGCAGGAGATCTCTTAGGGCATCTGATAGTATTACCATGCTCTGTCATTAATATTAATGAGAAACCAAACAACCCAATCCTGGAAGGATGATAAATGGCCCAGAACCTTCAGGAATGGAGATGTGGATCATCCCTTCAGGGAAAGGAACAAAGACCTGCTAGGGTGCTTGCTGAAGGCCAAAGGAATTCAGAATGGGTAATAGAAGAAGGTAGTTCTAAATATCAGCAACACCACATGATCAGTTACAGAAAAGAGGACTGTAATTACAGGAGTTCTCCTTCAATACACTTCCTATGTAATATAATGTTGATAGACTTAATATTGACTCTTAAGTATTGCTAAACTTGTGTTATAATGTTCAGAGTATAAAATGTTAGAAGTAAGCATTAACCAAAGAAAATATGCCTTCTATTCTGGGGAGGGAATTAGTGCATTGCTGTTTGTATCTAGAATAGTTGTACCATGTCAGGTGTAATTATGAACTTGTAATTTTATCTGGAGACTAAATATGGTTTAAGAAAATGTGTCTGGGTGGAACGAGGTGGTCGCGAGCTGGCGAGTGAGTGAACCCGGCGGGCCCCAGCCACCCACCCCCCACCCCCGAGGGATAGCAAGGGACAGGCATCCATCTTGAGACCGGAACCACACCTAATTAGGCACAGTTCCTTGCTCACACTGGGCCCTGGAGGGGCCTGGTGGAATCTGCACAGGCGCCCTGGGGGTGATAGGGGAGGTTAGGCAGACGGCCCAGTATGGGTTCCCAGGCAGCAGCCCCGCCCTCGCGCACTGCACCAGACATCCGCGGAGCGGAGGCAGGCTGGGGAAACACAGTGGGCCAACACAAGCTTACAGTAGAGCCCAGGAAAATGCCAAGACGGAAAGGTAGAGGGCGCTCTCCGGACTCTGATACAAGCAGAACAATTTCAGGAGAAGTAAACACAGAAAAGGTTGGGAGTCCAAAAATTAAACTCTCAGAGGAGATGACAACCAAAGTGGGGAGACAACACCATGAAGCTATAAAAGAAATTAAAGCAGCACTGTTAGCCCAACTGAGAATTGAAATGAAATACATAATAGGGCAATCCCTAAGTGCCTCTAAAGGAGACATAGCCGGAAAGGTGGAGGATGGAAAATCAAAGGAGATTGAGAATGAAACAAATAAAGACTTAGAACGCATCAATCAGATTCAGAGAGAATACCAGGAACTCAAAGACTCCAATAAAAGTTGGCAGAACCACCTGAAGGACACTAAAGATAGTCTTTCAAAACTGGAAGAAAAAATGGCAACCTGGAAGAGAGAAAGAAAAGAATTTCTAAAAATAATAAGAAATCTGGAAGTGACAGTGCAACTGCTGCAAGACATCCCAAGGAAATATAATTTATGAATAAAAAGAGTGAGTGAAAAAGCAGGGGTCAATACAAGTCAAATTAAAAGCCTATTTACAGAAATAATTTCTGAAAATTTTCCAAGCATGGGAACAGGAAGAGACTTTCAGATAACTGAAGCATATAGAACTCCACCTAAACTTGACCAAAGCAGGCCTACACCCAGACATATAATAATCAAGATTCCAGAAATTCAACACAAAAACAAAATATTAAAAGCTATTAGAGAAAAGAGACAGATTACCTACAAAGGAAGGCCCATCAGAATCACGACAGACTTCTCAACACAAATCATCAGGTCAAGAAGAGCTTGGAGTGAAATATTTCAAGCCCTGAAGGAAAATAACTTCC
>RJWM01018084.1:0-12878 GCA_004363535.1 Dasyprocta punctata | reverse complement strand
TCTGATTGATGTACCCTGCAAAATTATCTTTTAAAATCAACAGAGAAACAAGATACTTCCACGACAAAGAACAACTAAAAGAATTTATGACAACCAAGTCAATCCTACAAAGAATACTGAAGGACATTCTAGAGAGAGATAAAGAAGTCCACTGCTCCAGAAACAGCGACAGAGAGATACCACCGAGCAGGGCAGACAAATGAATAATCTGTCAATGGGATTTAAGCCCAGTATTGTTTCCAATGAGCTGTTTAGTTTAATCTTATTCTACCTCGACCAGCCTAACTTTATCATAAATGATGACAAAGACAGCTATTGTAAAGATAAAAAAATTTGTAAGGGTAGCCTTCAATGATATACGATCACCTTGCTTCAAAACCAGGTATTACTTTCGCTGCTCTGTTCTGAGGGATTTTAACCTATCTTAGTGTGTTTGTGTTACAACAGATGATATAGGCAACTGCCTTGAAGCTAATATGAGGCATTATAGAAATCAACGTTACATTACTATGTATTGCCTCCATTACCTTATTTGTTATTGGTTTCGTTCAACTATATTTGGCCAATTGGTAAGGGCATTTAGTTTGAAGACAATAAGAGGTATTACAAGGGGAACCGAGGAAGGAAGGTATGGAAAAAAAACATAGTTTTATATGAGGGTATTCATAAGATAGTTTAAAATTCTATACGACTAAATGCATTAACTGGTGAGAGAGAACAGTTGATATTCAAATGATCAGATCAACCCTACATGTCTTTGTCTGTCAATCTGAACAGCCCCCTTAATAGTAACTATATACAATGTTGCAACCACTGTAAAATTCCAACCATCTAAATTCCTAAACCTATAATTTTACAGTATAGGATATGTTGTTGTTGTTAGTTGATTCCTTTAGTTTTTTGTTTCTCTTATGTACGTCCATTCTTTTATCCTTTATTGGTTTCACTCTGAACTATTTAGCTTGATTATATTAGACCTGATATTATGGGTAGTTATTTTAATGATATCAAGAGGTATTCTAAGGGGAAAGGAAGGAAGGAAGGGAAAAGGAAAAAGACATAAATTTATAAATATGCATAAATAAGACAGTTAAAAAACTGTATTACTAAGTACATTAGCTATTGAAAAAGAAAAGTTAATATTCCTGAATTGATAAATCTTGCGTGTCTATGTCTGTCAATATGATCAACCCCTATGAAGGTAACAATATGCAATATTGTAAGTACTGTCAAACTTCAACCACCTCAGTGTGTAAACCTACAATGTTATCATATCAGATCTGTTGGTGTTGTTTGTCTTTTTTGCTTTTTGTTTCTATCTTTTGTATCTATTTTCTTTTAAATAAATAAAAAAAGAAAATGTGTCTGGTTGTCAAGTTGATAAGGTGTGAATTGTGATAGTTAACTGTTGTGTCAACTTGAGTAAGAAATAGCCAACTAATTGGATTAGCATAGTTATGGGTATTGGTAAAGGGATTTACAGAAGACAGAACACCCATCCTGAGTGTGAGTGGCACCAACCAATAGGTTTGTAACCTGAACGGAATGAAAAGGTTTACAAAGAAAGAAGGTTCATCACTGTTTCCCTGGAAACAGAGCTCCAGTATTCACCTTCAATGTGGGTGTCATCTCCTGGCTCCTAGTGCAGACTCCCCCACCTTCCAGCATGGACCCTTTGGCCTCCTGATGTGAATTCACAAGGGACACTACATTGAGCTTCAGGTCTTTGATCTTTGGATCCTTTGGATCTTCACTGCATAGACAACCCTTTTACAGTCTTCCTCATCCATCTGTGCAGGCAGCCATTGTAAATCTACCTTGTAAATCCTTGTATATTTATATATTTTATATCAAATCTATTTCTCTGATTAGCACTAAGTGATACAGTTCAATTTCTTGTGGAAAGAAAATGGACTGTTGTCAGTGTCTGCATATTCTCTCCATTTATCTGGGCTGGGATGGGTTGGGGAAACCATTTATGTCCTAGCCCTCAGGAAGCTCCTTATATGAAGGAAAAGAAAATCTAACTTTTAAAGTTCCATTTTAAAGTGCCGGTTACAATTTCCCTTTTGCTTATTTCAGCATTCAATCTTAAGGGTCTTGATGTTCCATATCATCTGGCTGACTCTTTCATGTTGGATTGGTAAGTTGATTTCATCAAAAGTAGCTGAAGCATAAGAAAATGTAAGCCAGATGCTCCAGCCTGAAAAAATAGCTAAAATTATGAAGCCAAATGCAAAAGAAGGCCAACCTTAGGAGATAAACAACCATTATACCTGCTAGGGCTTTTTGCTTTAAAATACTCATGCATAAAAACTCTTATTTTTATAACTTCTTCAGCTCTTATTTTGGTAGGGTTGACACACAGGTGACTGATGCTTGCAACTTTTCTCTCTTTCCTTCAAATTCATTTTCTTCTTTCCTGAAGGCATTGCCAATTAATCATCTGCAGCCTTGTCCCTTGGTGCCAAGGTAGCTTTTCCCTGTGATGGCCAGTGAGAACAAGACCTAAATTTGGAGGAAATATGACAGATGGTTAGAATCAGTGTCATAAAAACACTTCTTGCCAAATATGAGCAATAACAGAAATTTGTAAAGAGAGGCTCTTAGATTGAATTTATCTGTAGTCAATTGTCAAGTCTAATCCTGTCTACTTTGTACTAAGCGCCCTTAAATATTAGAACTTTGACAAGCAATACTTGCAAATGTTACAAACAGACATAAAACAAGCTAAAAAGGACAAAATGAATTGTCTGTACAGTAGACTTGTACTAAAAAACAGTGACCAAGTTAATTTAAGAAAGCTAATATATCTGTGAAGCAAGCATAGTTCTGCCAAAAAGATGTATCATGCAAATAAGAGTCCCTTCTTCTTGTAAACTAATGTGAAATTATCATTTGGGGGAAAGCACACAATTTATTAAAGACAAGACCAAATATTACAGTTTAGTAACACCATTAGGATTTTGTAGGTACACATAATTGTTTGTAGGTACTGCAAACAATTTGATTACAGAATGTAAAAATTATTGTATATTATACCAACTAGGAACATATATTTTTTGAGCAAGACTGTCTCTTATTAACCAAGAGGAACTCAGTCTTTGACAGTTATAAGACCTTAAGCAATGAATAAGATAACAATTTAGCAAAACAATTTAGTTATTTTTACAGAATTTTAAGACAGCAGTCATGACTGACTGCATTATACCAAGACAATAACATTTTTAAAAATAAGGAAAATCATATGACAGTAGTCTGTATAACCAGAATTATAAAACAAAACTTTTTTTGATATAGGGGATCAAACTCATGACCTCGCACTTGCCAGGCAAGTGCTTGTGCTGCTGAGCTAAATCCCTGGCTCTATAAAACAAAACTTTAAACAGATAGCTAAAAATATGAGTTTTCTAAGACTTAATTTTTTCTAATATTTAATTTTAACAGACAGTAAAGATCACGAGAAATTATTTTGACAAATGTAAAGCCTCTTTTTTAACATTCTGCTGTAAATTTTATTATGAAGAGATCAATATTTTAGCCATATTGTTTTAAACAAAGATACTAACATTATTCCTGTGCATTTATTTTAAAATATTTTTCTTAATATATAATAACAATTATAAATGTTTTACTCAAAAGTTATACTGTTAGCATATGTAATCAATTTAGAACAAAAACATAGCTTTTGCATTATGGCAAAATGATGCCACCCTGTCACCAGGCTGAGCCCTTGTTCCCCAAACATAACCTACACTGCCTTAACAGGCTCAGTGGCTCCTTTCACAGAAAAAGAATTTTCAGGACATGTCAGAAAGAGGCATGAGTAGTGTTTACTAGGCAAAGACAGAGAGTATGACACACTCAAGAAGGGAGTGTGGGCACTTAGAAAAATGAGATGTATTAAGGTTTGGAACTGAATACTTTTATACTTTTCTTGAGGGAATGAAAAGCTAGAAGAAAAAAGTGCCCACCCCTACAAAATGGTAGCAGCCCATTTAAAGACATGATTTTTAAATAGGTGCTTTAAACATTCTCTGGATTTGCTCAACCTTTTGTTCACTCTCTTAATTGGGCCAATTTTTGGTCTTTTAGTGATGGATCTGGTAGGGAAAGTGGTTAAATCTGGCCAAGTTCTGTTGACTTTAAGACAGTGTTTATCTCAGGCCAGGCTCCTATACTTCACTTTCTTAATTGAATCAGTTTATAAGTTTTTAGTGATGAGTCTACTAAGAAAGAGGTATAAATCTAGCCAAGGAATGTTGACATGGAGCTCTTTTAGGTCATTCTGTCTAAGACCTGGAAGCTGTAGTCTTTTTACTAAGTATAATTTTTAGTTATGATTTCCTTATCACCTTTCCATCTATCTTTATTTCATCTATCTTACCTTATCCTCCCAACTTTGATGGCTTATTCTTAAGAGTGCAGAAGGCCCAATGGTCTGACTTTATGTAGCTTCATGCTTAAGAGGGGCACTGTTTGAACCTAGCCAGGGACTAAGTCTTGTCCTGACTAATCTAGGGGACACATAAGAACATCAGATTTTGCTATTTGTAAAATCATCACTTTTCAATAGTCTAAAGAAGAGAGTGAGGGCATACATGACATTAACCCACAACAACAGTGGATCTTGTAACAAAATAATTCCAATGCACAGTATCATAGCCAGAGAAATGAGAACTTTTTTCACCAGGTTGTTCTAAAAACCAGAACAGTTGCCAGTCATCAATGCTATGGCAGAGTCTGACATTGCACCGGTCTGTGAAAATAGATGTTACAATACAGAAGAAGACATATTTGTAGAGTTGTCAGAAATGCACTCACAATTTTCTGCTTTGATAATGGCACAGGTCCCAAATTCTGCTCCTGCGAGAATTTGATTTTGTAGAATGACTTTTAAAAATCATCTTTAATTTTGAAATTAAAAGTGTTATTTAGAGTCTATGTATAGTCAGTAAGAGATTTTATGTGCACTTTTACATTTTTAAATCCTATTTGGGAAATGAAGATAGTGGCTGGATGATCATATAGGTGAAAAACTGATCTGGTCCATGGATGTTGCAAAACTGGGATATTATCTGGTCGATCTATGCATTTAACTCAGTGCCCTTCAACCCATGAGTGCACTAATGTACATCTTTATATCCATCCTGGAGGTAACCAAGGCACAAATTTGTGCCACAGAGCCACTGGGTACCATTTGGGTCTGGGTATCTTATTCCAGCTCTTGCCCTCCAGTTAGTATCAAAAAAGCCAGTGTTTCTTAATACAATAGTGTGATTACAAACCTGGGTAGGAATCTATTCCATATTTTGAGTGGCATTGTGCCATTTATAAGTATCGTTTTAAAAAAAAATCAACTAAGGGATGCTAGCTTGCTGAGTTGTCCCATAGTAGATGTCAGTCAGACATGTTTATCCCAGACCTGAAAAGAGTGATGCATGAATAAATGATTATCTTTCATAATGGGAGTTTTCAGAGTGTGGGGTAGATCATGTCTGAGTATTAACTGTGGCTAGAGAAAATTTCTTCCCATAGCCCCTTTCATTAAGAGCCTCATTTATTGGCCACTGAGAGACATTAGAACTGGCATCAAGGTTTACAATTGGTGCTTCACTTTGTAGTTCTATAAAATTTTGAAGCTTCATCTGGTTATCTTCTGGTAGAGGAGACACCCACTTCAGAAGTCCAGATGAACTAGAAGCGAGCAACTGTCCACACACCCAGCATAAATCACTTAATATTTTTGATTTATCGGTGGGCCTAGTTAAGGAAAATATTATTTCCAACATCAGAGAATGATATGAAGGGTAAGAAAAAATGAATTGTCTGATTTTGATTTTAGCAGCTGTCTTAGTTACTTTTCTCATTTCTGGAACAAAATACCCAAGACCCAAAGTTAAAGGAGGAAAGGTTTATTGTAGCTCACGGTTTGTAGAGATTTCAGTTTGTAGTGGCTGGCTCCAAGGCAGGATGGCATGGCAGAGGAGCATCGCAAAGGAGAAACAGTTCATGGTAGGGTGGCCAGTAGTTCTTCCCATAGGTGTGAACAGTGGTGGGCTAGCATTTTTATAGGGTCTGTAAGTACAGAAACAGAGTACTTGGCTGTTTTTGATTGGTTCTTATGATGTGCATCGTAGTGATGAGTTATGCACTACAGTGATCAGCATTTTCTAAGAAACAGAACTAATAGGAACTGCAACAGGAACTGTTGCCTAGGTAACTAACAGAAACTGAAGTATACTGAGTGGGGGCAGATTTTCTGTTCCCAACTCACTTGTTTTCTCTCAATAGTAAGGCTTGCATAAGGGCAATGATTTAAGTTTTTGGTGTTGAGGTGTTTGAAGGAAGTGGCTTTACTTTGATCACCTCTTGGCAGATAATGACTGTATAACTTGCCACCTAAGTTCCATTATTAATGCAGTAGTTCCTGTCAGTGAACCAAGCTGCATCAGGATTATCTATGAGTCCCTTTATATTCCTCCTGCTTTTATCCATTCTCTTTGCTTGACTTCTTTCTCCTGTGACTTATTCATTCTCAATTTTCTTTTCTTTCCTCTCTACCCTTTCAATTGTCTCCCTTTAACTTTTTCTCTAATATTTCTATGAGTCATAGGATCTTTTCCCATTTGCATTTTTCACTACAAATTTTCTACCATTTTCTCTGTTATCCCCTTCCAAATAGATAGCATGCCCTTGCCATCATTAGAATCCCTTGCCCCCTTACTATTTCCTTCTTTTCATATCACATAGCAGAGGACTTAATAAAAATCCTTTTGTTCCTCTTCTCTTCCTCCCTCTGACATTACTCAGTTCCCAATTCCCTAGGCTTTACATAACCAATTCTATAAAATTACTGTTGGATGCTGTTTTTCAACATTAGAAAAGACACAGTTATTATATTTAATGCACATTAGCTGTGGGTCAAAACTTCAGTTATTATGACTCTTGTAATATAACAATGGATTGATTCTCTAGGCTAAAGGGAAACACAAAACTGGGTCTCATGGTATGTTATTTTTCAACCACCTCTGATAAATATCACTGTAACAAAAGAGCTTGTTAATACTGTAGCTGATTTGATTGCAGAGAAATAATCCTGGTCCAGTGCACAATTTCATACCAGTGAACATGCCTGCTAAATCCACCATCACATTCAGGGAGACATACAGCAAGAGTTCCTAACCAAAGAACTGATACTGGATCAAACTCTGCAATAATGCCTGCAACCTGGCAGAAAGAAATCCTAAGTCTGAGTTAAGTTCAGTATTGGAGTGGAGGGATGAGAAGAGTTACTCAGGTATGAGCACTCACACTTTCTGGCTAAGAAGCTACATGGGAATCTCACATGCAATATTTCATTGGAATATTTACTCTGTGTTCCTATCAGACATCTTACAGGTTTAAGTTTTTGTGTGTTTTTAAATTTATTTAGTAATGTGGGGTTATGTTGTGTTCTTTTATATTTTCTTGTGTTTATTAAGTTGTTACTTTTATGTATTTGCTCTTTCATTGACTCTGATTTAATAGATGTCTAGGTTCTCTCCCTCATCTCACCTCTTTATCTAGTTTCTACACCTTAAACCCGTGGGACAATATTGTTAACATATTTCTGTATTCTTTTTCTAAGCACACAAACTCTTCTCCCAAGTTTTAAAACTCCACATACTTAGCTCCCTCAAAGTTACTCTAATTTTCTCTAGCACTACTGCTTGATCTTCCCCATCCTAAACCTTTTGCTCTTCACTATCTTACTTACCTTATTGTTCTCCCTATCAGTTAGTTCTGACAACTGCATATATTTTCACAATCAAAAGGAAACCCACTTTCTTTCATATCTCACCCTTGCCCCCACAAAATACCTTGTGAAAACTCTCAATATTAGCCATTCAACTCAACTAAAAGTACTTCAATCAAATCAGACCACACATCAACCTTTTCTTCTCATCTACAAAATTTCTCCCTTTATCCTTTCCCCTCAGTGTCTACCACTCCTCATTCAAACACTTCCTGTTCTGCACATCCCACTCACATTCCTCATTGCAGAAAAACTACAAATAATAAACTGTCACAATATGTGTAAAGAATAGACAAAAGAGGAAAGTGTAACTGTAAGGCATATCCTGTAGTAGTGTTGTAAGACTGAATCTGTGGTGTTATAATCACAAGTAATTCTTTTGGCAAAACATAGGGAGAAAGTTAAAATCACTTAAAGTAAATAACAGAAGGAGTAAATACTAGCACTGGGCATACAAAGCTGAAAATAATTTATGGGGAGATAACATCCTAGTAAAAATCTCCATATAAGCCACAAACCCTCCTCCCTTATCTACTTCCCAATCTTCAATAACCCCCCAAAGAAAGGAGGGAAAAAGGAGGTGCCATTTATAATAAAAATACATATATCTCACAGATACACAGAGGAGGATGGGGAACCAAGGAAACAAAAAAGTCTTTGAAGCCCCCAACTTTCCCAAGGCAAAACAAGGGGTAACAAAGAGAAGAAAACAAATACAAGGTTAGCAGAAATGTATAAAAAGTTCACAGGAGGGATGAAGAAAATAGATGAGATCAAAGAAGAAATAACCCAAAACTTCACAGCAATTTCATTCAATATTCCCATGGTGAATGTTTGGGAAATAGGTTTAAAAAGCAAAGCAGTTCAAATATTAATTGTAGATTCAACAAGGATTTGGAATTCTAGGAAAGATATCAGACAGAAATACCTGGAGTACAAAACTGTGACGAATTCATAAATTTCAGAAATGACCAATGTGAAGACAGATGGTCTGATACTGAGGACAAAATAGTGAAATATGATAATGAATTCAAAGGTGCCAAACAGAAAACAAGAGAACAAAAGAAGACTATCAAGCTACTACTAGAAGACAAGACCAAGGTAAGGCTAATGAGAGTTAGAGAAAAACTAGAAGATAGCACAGATGAATTAACTAACATGCTTACAAAAACTGTGAACAAAATTTCCCAAATATACGAAAGGAGTTTGGGCCAGAGGCACTGAACTCCTTGCAGCCAGACTCAGGGTCCCGGGGGCACCACACTCGGGGGTACACTCTGCCTAGCTGTCTGGGACCAGGAGGCCCTGGCCATCATCCAGTAAGGTGGAGACTCCACCCACATGCTCTGGGAGGGGGCACTCACTAGCTGTGCACAGGATTCAGCTCTACCTGGTTCTGCGACTCAGTGCAACCCACCAGGGGAATGCCCGGCCAGCCTCGCAGGACACAGAGGTACTGAGCCCAGCTCAGCCCAGGACCCCAGAGCTGCTCATCAGGGACTGACCAGCATAGCTACAGGACCTTGGAGAGCTTGGGCTCTCCCCACCAGAGCGCAGGGCACTTGCACAAGCTCCATTCTTCAGTGCAGCAGCCTGCACGCCAGGCCCTACAGGCTGCAGCCATGCCCAGCCAGCAGCAAGGCCACTGCACTGTAGGCCTGGGACTAGCCCAGGCTTGCCTGGCACGCCAGAGGCACCGAGATCCTTGCAGCCAGACTCAGGGTCCAGGTGGTGCCACAATCTGGGGTATGCTCTGCCAAGCTGCCTGGGACTGGGAGGCCTCGGCCCCCACCCAGTAAGGCAGAGCCCCCACCCACATGCTCTGGGAGGTTGCCCTCACGAGCTGCACACAGGATCCAGCGCTACTGGATCCTAAAACCTACAGCGACCCATGGGGGGAATGCCCAGTCAGCCCCGCAGGACACAGAACCACACAGGTTCTAGAAGAGAATGACAAAATGAGGCAGTCTAATCCCCCAGCCCACTGAGAACAAACCCAAGAGACACTGAAATGAAAGACAGTGGTAGACACACAACTGAACTTTCTGAAATGATAGAAAATGCAGTAAAGAAACAGCTCGATGAAGCTATAGAGAAACTCAAATCAGAAATATTCTCTCAGTTAAAAAATGAAATGAGAATCATTATTAAAGAAATGTGTGTATCTAAAGAAGAGCAAGATAAAAAATAGAACAATGTAAGAAAATGATCGAAACTTTGAATGAACAATATAAGACACAAACAGAATGCATGAAACAGATGCAAAGGGAAATGCAGGAAATGAAAAATTCCATGGAAAGTTTGAAAAACTGCTTGAATGAAGCTGAAGATAGAATATCAGATCTTGAAGACAGCATGGGAGATCAAGGCCACGAAAGAAAAGATCTCTTAAAATTAGTAAGGAACCAAGAAACAACAATTCAACAGCTGCAAGATGATGCCAAGAGAAATAACATAACATTAATAGGCATAAATGAAAAAGCAGGGGTCAATATTAACGACCTGGGAAGACTATTCACAGAAATAATAGCAGAAAACTTTCCAAACATGGGAAGAGAATCTGAAATACAGGTAACTGAGGCATACAGAACCCCAATTAACCATAACCAAAATAAATCCTCACCCAGACATATAATAATAAGGGTATCAGAAATACAGCACAAGAACAAAATACTAAAAGCTGTCAGAGAAAAGAAACAAATCACCTATGAAGGAAAGCCCATCAGAATCACAGCACACTTCTCAACACAAACCTCCAAGTTAAGAAGAGCTTGGAGTGAAGTATTTCAAATCCTGAAAGGAAACAACTTTCAAACCAGATTGATGTACCCTGCAAAACTAGCCTTAAAAATTGATGGAGAAATAAGATACTTTCATGACAAAGAACAACTGAAGAAACTTATGGCCACCAAACCAACACTACAAAGAGTACTGAAAGACACTCTAGAAAGAGACAAAGATAGCTACAATCCTAAGAACACCAACAATATGAAACCACTAAGCAGGGCAAATAATTAAACAGAAAATGTAGAAAACCAACAACAGAAAGATATCATGACAGGGATGAGCCAGTACATATCAGTTATATCAATCAATGGAAATGATCTCAACTCACCAATAAAAAGAAACAGACCAGCAGAGTGGGTTAAGAAGCAAAACCCAACAATATGCTGTGTACAAGAAACACATTTCACTCAAAAGGAAATTCACAGACTAAAAATCAAAGGCTGGAAAACAATACTCCATGCAACAGGAACCCAGAAAAAAGCAGGGTAGCTATTATGTTTGCAGACAATGCAAACTTCAAACCAAAAATGATCAAAAGAGATAAAGTAGGTCACTACATACTTGTTAGGGGAAAACTTCAAGAGGAAGAGATTACAATCATAAATATATATGCACTGAATATGGGAGCACCCAACTATGTAAGACAATTCTTAACAGACATGAAAATCCAAATAAACAATAATACACTTATGACAGGGGACTTTAACTCCCCATTGTCACAGAGAGACAGATCAACCAAACAAAAACTCAGCAAAGAAATAACAGAGCTGAATCAAACTTGTGAACAAATGGACCTAGCAGATGTGTACCAAGTATTCCACCCATCAACATCAGAATACACATTCTTCTCAGGTGCACATGGGTCATTCTCTAAAATAGATCATATACTGGTCCACAAAACATACTTAAGTAAATGCAAAGGAACTGAAATATTTCAATGCATATTATCTGACCATAGCACAGTAAAATTGGAAATGAATGACAAAAAACCCTACAATAACTGCATAAACACATGGAAATTAAATAATACTCTCCTAAATAACCAATGGGTCACAGAAGAAGTTAAAGAAGAAATTAAACAATATCTACATTGAATAAAAATGCAAATACAAATTACTGGAACCTATGGGATTCAATGAAAGCAGTCCTCAGAGGGAAATTTATAGCACTAAACTCCCACATCAGAAAAATAGAAAGAACACACATAAATAACCCAATGCCAAAACTCAAACTTCCAGAAAAAGAAGAGCA
The DNA here is from genome assembly GCA_004363535.1 of Dasyprocta punctata. Lineage (NCBI taxonomy): Eukaryota > Metazoa > Chordata > Mammalia > Rodentia > Dasyproctidae > Dasyprocta > Dasyprocta punctata. The sequence goes on along the minus strand of RJWM01018084.1, from coordinate 1,042 downwards.
AGTCAAGTCCAAAGCCCAAAGAAGGGAGGCAATTATTAAGACTAGCACAAATTAATGCAATTGAAACTAAGAAAACAAGACAAATAATGAATTGAAGAGTTGGTTCTTTGAAAGAGTACATAAAATTGATAAAACCCTAGTCAACCTTATCAAAAAGAGGAAAGAAAAAACTCAGATTCATGCAATAAGAAATGAAAAGGGTGAAATCACTACAGACCCAGTGGAAATACAGAAGATCATCAACACCTACTTCGATAAACTTTACTCACATAGATTTGATAACACAAAAGAAATGGACAGATTCCTAGAAACCTATGAATTACCAAAGCTGAATCAAGAAGATGTAAAGCTGCTGAATAACCCAATTTCAGCTAATGAAATTGAAAATGTAATTAGGACCCTACCAACAAAGAAAAGCCCGGGCCCTGATGGATTCACTGCTGAATTCTAGCAGAAATTTAGGGAAGACTTAATGCCAACACTCCTCAGACCCTTCAGTGAATTTGAAAGGGAAGTAAGTCTCCCTAACTCATTCCTGGAAACAAGTATTACCCTAACACCAAAACCAGAGAAAGACCCCACCAAAAAAGAAAATTACAGACCAATCTCCCTCATGAACATAGATGCAAAAATCCTCAATAAAATACTGGCAAACAGAATACAGCAAGTTATCAGAAAGATTATACATCATGATCGAGTGAGATTCATCCCAGGAATACAGGGATGGTTCAACCTATGCAAATCAATAAATGTAATACACCATATCAACAGGGCCAAGGACAAGAACCACATGATCATCTCAATAGATGCAGAAAAAGGTGTTGACAAAATCCAACACCCATTCATGATCAAAACCCTACAGGAAATCAGAATAGATGGTCTCTACCTCAACCTGATAAAAGCCATATATCATAAACCAACAGCCAACGTCTTACTGAATGGAGAAAAACTGAAAACTTTCAAACTAAAATCAGGAACAAGACAAGGATGTCCATTATCACCACTCCTATTCAATATAGTTCTGGAAATATTAGCCAGAGCA
>RJWM01018083.1:19890-41755 GCA_004363535.1 Dasyprocta punctata | reverse complement strand
CGGTAGTTCATAAATGGAAATATATAAATGGTCAGTTAAACAATGGAAATACTACACAAAGTTATTAGTCATTAGAGAAATTCAAAGTAATATGAGAATAAGCTGTTGTTATACATTTTAAATGCCTGAGAACATTAAATGTTGAGTCAGGATGTGAAGCAGATAGAACTTTTATGTTGCTGGTAGTATATGAAATGGTACAACCAGTTTGAATAGTGGTAGTTTCTTCTGAGTTAAAATATAAGACTGCTTTACAACCAATAATTCCACTCCAACCTATTTACTCAAGATAAATGAAAATATACCCATATAAAAATGTCTATTGCAACTCTATTAATAATAGTTGAAACTGAAACAAGTGACCACCAAGAGAGTAAATTGTGTTATATTCATAAAATAAGACTGTGCTCAGCAATTGAAAGGAAGGGCTAGATTTGGTTATTGCTAAGGTAGAATCAGCATTGTTTTTGACTGATTTAAAGGGCAGTCTGAGATAAAGAGAGGAGCTGTAGATGGCCTTTAGTTGATTAGCATAGTTGTCTAAGAGAAAGATTGAAAAATAAAACCCAAAAACAAACATCTGGGAAGAATAAAAGGTTCAAGTGTATAGGTTATCATTCACTAAGATCTACTTAATAAAGATTGGTTTTTCACTGTGAAATAGAGATACTTTGCTTGTTAATTTAGGTTTGCAAGTACCTGGAATATACTTGGTTCAATTTCAACCTTTTTGCATCTCTTTTCTGGGTGGAATTTTCATTGTTTTTAAGGAGTTTTAAAAGACATGGCAAGAGTGATTCCTGAGAATAGTCTTGAGAGGAGATTACCTACCATACTTTATTTAATCTTCCCTGTTCTCTTCACTCAGTGCATGTAGTTCAGGTATCTGTGGGCCACTAATGGGATGGGATCCTGTGTGTTTACCCTTCTTTTAGTTGTATTTCTGCTGAGGGCACATAGGCTGAGGTATACTGTTAAGTGTTCTAGAATTATGGGGTGATAGCAGAAGAGAAGCATCATATAGTGCTGTATATCTGTGAAATTAGTCATCACATTCATCTGTTTATTTTCCATAATATAGATAGATTTACTGGTTGGTAAATTCTATTAGGGTAAGGACTACCTAACATTTTGCTTATCTTTTCTCTTTGAAGTTATTCTGAGCCAAAATAGTTGTTCAACTAATAGATGCTTAAAGAAGTTACAAATTTTCTTCACCAGAGAATTTATCACTATGCTTCCTCTAAGATACAAAGTTTTGTTACTGAAAAGAGCAACACAAATAAAAAACAGTAACACAATGGATTTTAAAGAAACTTTCCTCCCAAGGGGGGAAAAAAAAGGAAAATAATACAAGCCTAACTTACAAACCCAATATAAAAAGTGGAAAGACCCTTGACTTAATCTGACATTTAAAGAACAGATTAGAAGGATAAAAGAAAAAAAAAAAAAAAAAAAAAAAAAAAAAAAAAAAAAAAAAAAGGAAGGGAAATCAGATATTCAAACTCTCTGAACTCAGAAAGAAAAAATCAGAAGAGACAGATCAAAGAATCTAAACTCCATTAAGGGAAACAAGTAGGAAGTAAAGGAACTAGGAAGGGACTGCCTGCAAAATATAGAAGCATTTTGAAACGGTTGCAGAAACAAAGGAAAGTTGCACAGAAGCACAGGAAGGCTTCATGGACTCCTCCAGTGTTACTCAGGAGGGAGGCTGAGAGTGACATCCGGTTTGATCTCTCTTCGCTCCATGATCAGCTCTTTATTACGCACCTTTTGGTACTTACCCATCAACTTGATAACCACCTTAGGTCAGCTAGGATCCCGTTACCACTCAGGAAGGAGGCATGCTATGGAAACTCAACCACCTTACATTTTTCTAGTTACTGTCGTGTCCTTTTCAAACCTTGACTGTGGACCACTTCTGTATCATTCATTATTCTCATGCTTCATTAAGAAATGTAAAAATTCTGATAGTGTTTACTTCCAACTAAGAGGATTAGTCAGAGGAATATTATTTTGAGTCAACAAGAACGAAGACAAGGAAGAAAAATGAAATAATTAGTACTTTAAGGTACACAGTGTTTTGCTATGTTCATTAAATATTATTTGACATTAGAAATGAAGTTCTCAAAGTCGGTAGTATAGCATAAGAAATCAGTTTCTTATGTTTCAGTTGTCACCTGCAAAATCAAACAGTGTAACAGCCAAGATGAATTGTCAACTTGATGGCCTTGGGAGCTGCCCAGGGGATCAGTGAAGCACAGTTCTGGGTGAATCTGGGTAGGAGGCATGATCTTGGGTCCCTGATCCCTTCCTCTTTGGCACTGTGGTTCTGCTCTGTTCCCTGGCTGCTATGAATTAGGCATCTTCTTTCCACCTTACCTTGCTGCAATAATGTTTGTGCCTTAGAGCCAGCTGAATGCAGACCAAATCCCCTATAACTGTGAGACAAATTAAACCTATGCTCCTTTAAATTGTGGGAGTCAGGTATCATGTCTCAGTGATGGGAAACTGAGTAAAACAGAGGTTGGCATTTATTTTCAAAACACAAACCTTGAAGAGAGTTGATCACTGAGGAATGAAGGATGATATATTGATGGGTAACGCTATCAAAGTGATATTGTCATGTATTCTATATAAAACATGTGTATACTTTAATAAAAGAAAGAAAAACAGTGATTCCTGGACAAATCATTGAGAGTCTTTCTCCTTAGTAAACAAAATTTTGTGTGAGGAAATATGGAACCAAAAAAAGTGATTTCATACTATGAAAATTTAGATGACTTTTTCCTATTTGCTTTTGTAGCAAATTACCACAGATATGGTGGCTTCAAAGAACACAGGTTTATTATCTTACAGTTCTACAGCTCAGAAGTTCAATATGGGTGCTAGTGTACTAAAACCCAGGTGCCAGCAGGGGCCTGTGTCTCTCTGGAAGTGGTAGAGGAGAACCCTTTCCTTTGCTTTTGGCAGCCTCTAGAGGCTGCCCACAGCCCTGGGGAATGACCTCCATCCTCCAACTTCAAAGTCAGCAGTGGTGGCTAGAGTCCTTCTCACATCTCATCATTCTGATGCCCTAATCTGTCTTCTTGTTCTTTTAAGGATGTTTGCTATTCTGGGCTCCACTGCGTAACTTCCCTATATTAAGGGCAGCTGGTTTGCAACATTGTAACGTATTTTGTAGACTACTATTCTGTCTACCACAGCTGGCTTTTAGTTTCTACCTCTGATGCAGTGTGCTACATGATGGCATTCCTTACTAAACTTGCACAGTCCTTATTACGTTTGCCTTAAAAGATACAGATGCGCAGAATTTCGTCCAAGTACAGAATTGACCCTGCTCCTCAATAGGAAGATATTTAAGGCTTATAAAAGTATGGAAAGTGGGAGGTGGCTTTCTTTGGTCTTGTCTATACCACAACTATGTGATAAAAACTTGATTATCACTCCCAAATGACTTCTAATAAATCATTTTATAATTATGGTTATAGTTTGTATAAGTAAGGCCAGCTGAGCTTTTGTTAAACACTCTCTGTCATACTTCATTAACATTTTAGTTGCTTTTAAGTGATGCATGGTGCTTTCCTGCATTTTAACTAGATTCTTTCTTTTTATGTGCAGGTGAGTATAATAGAGCATTGAAAAAAAAAACGTTGCCTTGATCCAGTTTTAAGGCACCAGATAGAGGCAGGACAGTTACTCTTAATAATTGATTAACTCCACAACTTAATCATTTTCCTTATCATGTTCTCACATTCTGGGATCACTGTGGGCCAGTACTAATTATCTAGGAGCCAGGGTCCAGACAACTAATTCCTATGTGTGGGAGCCCACAGAATTACTCAAATCAGCCATCCATATGGTGTCCAGGAAACCTAACTAAGCACACCCCATTTGCTGTACATAGGGTACCTCCTTCAGCTCCAGCTATGTTTTTGTGTACGACCTCCTGTATGGGGTAGTCGTCTCTCATTTGCAGCTATCTGATTCCATGCGCTGTGTCTGAATAGAAAAATAATGTTAAATTGTATAAAATAGTGAACCTGTCCAGTCATCCACCTATTCCTCTATGCTGCACACATTTACTTCATATTAGCTAGGGTCAAGCTGACCACAGAAGTGAATGCTGCTGTCCCTGTACCTCAGAACCATGCAAGATGGGATTTAGCTGGTTTTCCTTCACCTCAGTTTTTCCTTTCTTTTTTTTATTTTCTGCTGAAATTAATAGCTTTTATGCAATTCAATCCTGGAAACATGAAATCTGTGTGAATATGAATTTTAGGACTGAGACATTTAATTTATGTTTATATGGATTTAATATGCGACAGTACTGATTGGATATACTTTTAAAAAATAGGGTGACTCCTTGAAGATACTGATCAGTTGCCAATAGTTTTCTTCAAGTTGACTTTGATTCATGAACTGCTAAGAAGAAGAAGAAAAAAAGAAACAGAAAACCTACTGTAGTTGTCAGTGTGGACCAGTTGTATAATAAAAGAAATTCAAACAACAATTTACCAAATATGCCATCTGTAAAAAGAGTGTTTTTTTTTTTCTCTCAGAGGCAGCAGGTATAGCATTTGTTTGAATGACTAAGTCCTTATCTTGCTTTTGTAGGTCAGCCAAAGCCATTCCAGGGTAGTGAATGACAGGTCACAGGTTGATTTGAAACACGTCTCTGGTGGATAGGGAACTGCATGATTCACACTTAAAGTCTCTGTTGTTAGAAAGGGATGAAGCTGCTTTGACTTTGGGAGTACTGGAGGTGTTAGGAGCTGCCTGGCATTTGACTGTGTTTTTGAGACGAATATGTATGTGTGACTGCCTAGGGAAAAACCAAGCATAACAGAACCTGAAGCGAATAACATTGGATGATATATTGCCCCTTACCATCAGTCATATCATATGCAATGTAAACAGAGTGAAGCAATTTGCTACTTTCCTAGGTTCCATTATGTATATGTGTTTATTTAATCAGAACTAAATGATATTACACGAAGTTCCCCTTGCCCTCCTGAGGAATCCAGATTCAACACTTTCAGCACTGTTCAGTGCTGGAGAGCGAAGAAAGTGTAACCATAGTGATGGAATGGAAATGATTTTCTTTGTTCAGAGGCTTCAATATCCAACAGACATTACAGTTTTCAAGGTCAAAAATATATTAGGATGAGATAAAAATTAAAGAAAAATGTGCTGGCTTAGCTACAAAAGCTAATTTCGTTTATGCATTATAAATTATGTTAAAATGACTAAAATGAGATTTCTCAGCAAGAACTAAATGTGTGGTTTCACAAAACTAATTTCCAAAGATGAACATGATTACAGAATTTAGCTTTAAAAGCTTTTCAGGCCATCAGAGAAAACAGCAAAGCTATCAATTATCAGACTTTAGTGGTGCCTCTGTCAGAAATATAATGGTATTTTTAGCATTCTGCTCAGCGTTTACTAAATTAAGAATGTCTACAAACAAACCAATTAATTGGGGCATTATTTAATTAAATAAAACATGTGATCTGCCAAAGAACCTTAAGCAGATGATTATAACAAACATCCCAGTAGCCTTCCTCTTGTATTGAGGGAAATAGCACACCATGCAATAAAATGAAGATGGAAGCTATGGAAAAATGAAATGTTGATCAAACAAACACAGCCTCATGTTTTTTGATGCACACTGCATATTTATGTAATTTTAAAAAATGCTTGTTTTGAAAATCTGTGATTTCCTGATAGAAGGTCAATGTTATCTGTCAGTCATTTCTTCTTGTTAAGTGGATATGGGCCATTGTTTTCTCGTAACAATGCTATATAAATATAAAGAATCTAAATTCTCTTACATGGTTCCCTCCAGTCTCTGGACACCAAAAATTTACTTGGTTCCTGATATTTGTTTCCATTTTATTGGAAAGCTAAGCAGTTTAAACTCAGTAAAGGGTTATTTTAAACCTCTCATCTTCAAACAAAAACATCTCATTGAACCTTTAGCAGTCTTATGAGATAGATATGATCCCAGTTTTGTAAATGGGAGACTGAAATTCAAGGAGGTTAAGCATATTTCTGTATTCACACACCTGGTAAATTACAGAGCTGAGATTTAAACCCCATAATATATGACACTATGGCTGAAACGCTTCACATTATTCTGTAAAATCTTTTCTCCAACAAAATCATTGTGGATAAGCCTGAAAGTCAGCAGAGCAGCACCTTGTTGACCAACAGAGTCATTGGAAGGACATTGTCTCCAAAGGCAACTGTGATTTGGTTACAGAGGGAGCACAGACTATCATTACATACTCCTTGGGCAGGACAAAGTGTCTATCCTCTGGTGCCACTAAGGCTTCATGCAAAAACAAAGACTGCCTTTTCACTCAGAAACAACCCAGAATAGATTTCCATCCCTACTGGGGTAGCAGCAAATGTGAACCGCAGGTAAGTTAAATGAAGTGGGAGGGAAAGCAAGTGAAATGGTTCCAGGACCAGGTATTCAGTAGCAGTGTTGTGAGCTTGATAGAAACTTCAAGGTTGAATTCCTTCCTTTTGTGCTAATAAGTATTATTTTTTTCATATATCAGAATGATGAGCTCATGTATTGAGGAACATCTCATTTTCTATATAAAACATCCTTTAAATCATATTTAGAATTCATTTGATTTGAGCAATTATTATTGGTCCTACGCAGTTGACTCTGGTCACGCAGACCAAGGAAGTCTTTGAATCCTCTTTGTTCTTTCTTTGTTCTCCTTTCTCTTCTCAGATCCAGGTGCATCCCTGATGTGATCAGGCATCTGGGGTTCTTACCTGCTGGGTTTATCTTTCTGAGAATTTCTCAAACAAAGCATGTCTAAGTCGGCAAGTCATCGACACCTGATTATCTGAGAACAAAGTCCCTTCAAATTCTTGCCTTGCTTAAATATTAATTTTTAACTCAAAGTTTTGTTACTTGTTATTCTTCCTGTTTTTATTACTAAGTGAGAGGTTCAAGTTTTAATGAAATGCCATGTGGGAAAATTGAAATGTTTCCACTTAATTCTAAAAATATGAAAAGAAACTCTCTGTGCTCATCATCAAACTGAAGAGAAACATCTTATTGCTCAAGCCATTGCTGATAACCAAAGTAGGATGCTGTATGTACTGGCTGAAGTAATGGCAGGGATTCAGATGGACTCTATCCTGCCTGAGATTGACAGCATGTGAGCAAAAGGCTTTTCTATAATTAGAACAATTTTGTATGCAATGGGGAAAAACAACCCCTTAAATATCAGTGTGGGATTCAGCAGCAAAATACGTCTAGACATGTGAAACCTTCCACACTGAAAGGAGTTATTGAAAAATGATTCATTTTTACATCCTCCACCTGCTGCCTGATTCTTCATGATATTGATTTGTGAGAGAAGAATTTTTTTCCAAATCATAGTACTGAAATATGTTGCTAATAAGATGCTTAGTTTTTAGCACTAAGTCTTTATTGAACATCACCTCTGTGCTAGTTGCTGCTTAGAAAAATGAGTGTGTCTAATAATTCAAATTGCAAAAAATTCTTTTGTTACTTATATTAATAGAAATTTAGGATCAACTTAACATGGAAACAGAAAGTATGACTGAAAATAGGCCTTTTAATTTCAGGCTATATATTGATTTTAATAAAAATTTGTTGTTTTTCTGTTTTATCTCATCAATTTTAAGACTTTAGGGGTGGATTTTTAGATATTCTTCAGCATGAGCTGCTGTTTTACCTGTTAATTAACAGAATACCTAAACAGTACCTCAAACAAACAGGAGTTTATTTTTCTCACTGTGACTTTTAATACTGATGTGTCAACTTCATTAGATTAGGAAATGCCTAGCAGGTTCATGGAGCATGCTCCTGGTGGGTCATGGAGGTGTGGCCTTGGGTATTATATCAGGTCCTTCACCTAGTCCTTTTGGGTACTACTTCCCCACTTTGCTTCCAGGCTGCCATGAACTAAGTAGCTTTGTTTGGTCACATCCTTCTGCCATGATGTTTCTGCCTCAGAACCAGCTGATCATGGACTGAAGTAATTTTAAAACTCTCTTTTAAATTGTGGGTGATGGATATTGTGCCCAGCAACCAGAAAGTTAAGTAATGCACTCACATAGAAATGAGTATGGATAGGGATGGTTACTCTTGTAAAAAGCTCAAAGATGTCAGAAGCAGCCTCTGCACAGTTTTTTTTTTTTTTTTCTTTTTCCTGATGTCATGGAAAGTTGCTGCTGGTATAAGTATAGTATCATATATTAAGTAAGACAAGACACAGAGGGGCAGGTATAGTGTTAGAGATGTATGGGGCTTTTATTTTTAAAAAAACTTTTCCATATCCTCCAACAAACTCCTCCTTCCAAATCCCTGGCCAGAAGTCAGACATCTGGTCATCCCTCACTTCAAAAGAATCTGTGACAAGGAGTTTGCGGCTAAGTATCTATGTAAAAGTGCTTGATACAGTTTACAAGCACATTATATCTTAATGACTAGAACTGGTACTGGGACCAAGTGTCTTAGTTATTTTACCCTCATTGCTGAGACACAATACCCAACATCCAAAGTTAAAAGGGGAAAGGTTTATTTAGCTCTCAGTTTGTAGAGGTTTCAGTCCCTGATTGGCTGGCTCTCAGGCAAGTTGACACGGTAGAGGGGCTGCCATTCATGGTGACGGAAGACAGCAAAAGCAACAAGAGAGGAAAGAGAAGCCTCTTTTTGACCCTTATGTTGCATCCAGTCTATGGGGATTAGGGCAGTCCTAATCAAGTCACTGGACTGATCCAGCAATTACCCACCGTTAACTTCAGCATTGCATTATGAATCAATCACACACTCTAGATTCAGCCCCTGCTGAGAAAACCCTATGACTGCATGAGGCTTTGAGGAGACATCTTGACACAAACCACCATAACACCAAGTGAAATCAGATTTATTATAAAAGAAAAAGGAAATACAGTTAATGTCAAATTATGTGGGTTTAATCCCCAACTGTGTAAAATGGGCATGGTGACCCTCACCTATAAACTCATCACTCAGGAGGCTGAGGTAGTAAGATTTCTGGCCGTTCAAGGCTGGCCTGGGCTACATAGTGAGACCCTGTCTCTAGATAAATAAATAAATAAACCCAACTGTACAGTTCTGTGTTGTGATCTTATCAGATACTTTCTTGTATAACCTTTCATTTCCTCTTTCCTAAATGAAGATGAGAATTCCTTTTCACACAGTTGCAATGAGGATTAAGTTAGGTAAAGTGTATTTGAATGTCAAGTATAAATCTGAATATAAAGAAACAGGTTATTTTTTTTTTTGCAGGGTCCCACTAATGTAGTTCAGGCTGAACTTGAGCTCACTTTGTAGCCCAGGTGAGTCTTAAACTTGCAGTGATGATCCTCCTGCCTCAGCCTCATGAGTGCTGGGATTGCAAGCATGTGCCACCATGCTGGGATTTGTTTTTTTATTTTTTAATTCATTCATGCATTAAGTTCATCAAAATGCAACAGCTGAGAAGAGATCAGCACTCCTGAGGTCTGCAATCATGATGCTAAGGATTCAGTACTTGCTCATCCCAGGATCATGTTCCTGAGTGTCTGTGTGGTTGTTCCAGGCTCCAGATATAATAGGGCAGGGGACAGAGGAAGAAAATTAACTCTGACCACCTCCCACATGCTTCACTTATCCTCATATAGTTTTTTACATGATGTATGCATTTTTTTTGTCTATGTTAAACCAGACTCTTAAACTACAATCAGAATTGATCTCTCACATTCCTAAATTGCACATATTACATAGTTTTTTTCTTCTCATTCACTCTTTTATTTCCTTGGGAATCCATCACAAGTTTCTGGGAGCTGGGCAGAGACAGTTTTGTTAACAACTCAGGGTTACATACTAAATCTTTCGTTTGTTTCAGCCTATATGTACTATTTCACAAGTGGATTGGCACCCAATGGTATTTTCCCTGAGAGTATATTTCTTTATCTATATCTCCACCTATATCTACCCAGACAAAAAGGACAGATACTTCTTATTTCTACTTAGAATCTGAAGCCGAGGAACTGTTGTCCACCTCGTTAAGTATGTCTCCGTTCTGAAGTTCACTGTGCTATCTTTGCTGCCCTGCTGGTATGTACAGGTATGCCCAACATATCATGGCAAAATTTGCTATCAGTTGTTGTTCAGGACTTGATCTGGGAACCCTGCCACATACAGATTATATAACACTGTGTCATATGCACTGTTTTCTAAATATGAACATGTCAGGATATGAATATAAATATCTTCTGAATTGATAAAATTTCATCTATTTTTCTTTGTTATTCTCTCTATCATTCAGTTCTCCCTTCCTTTATCCTTATCTGGCTTACTTCTCATTTCTTTTTCTCACATGTGGGCGACCTGTAGTCTTTAAATTATAACTGCATCATTTAGAAGGGGGGCTTTTTGCAAGATGGTTGGTAATCTGTGTGCAGCATACTGCTGTATAGAAGGTTGAGAAATCAGCACTTCTGGAGGATGGAATCAAACCAGTTATTGAATTGTTGCCAGAGTTTAACCTCTAAATAGATGGAAATAAGCATGAAGAGGAGTAGGGCTAAGTACTAATCCCAGACTTTCCTCTAGAGGGAGCTGATGATCAGATGAGAGGAAACCATAATGAGATTGGTCAAAAACCATCCTGGAGGAAGCACAGCTTCATAAGACTGGGTGGGCTAAGTGATTAATTCTGAGCCTGTGAATTTAAAAGACATCAGGAAGTTTTCAATATAATAACAGAGAAACAACTGTCATGGACCTCACCTACTTCTCATGCTGTAGAAAATGCTAATGTCTTGATTTTAGCCCTGGTAAAAATGTAAAGATTTTATAAATTTTTAACCATTCATTCATTTATCTCCCATTAAGTAATTGTTGAGTTCACATTTTGTGTCTAATGTTCTGCCAGGTACTGGGAATGCAGAATTAAAAAGTTGGAACTAATAATCTAGTGGAGAAAATATATACAGAAGCAGCTAGCTACCATTTGGTGCAAAAGTGCCAATTTAAAGGTATGTATCCTATATAGTAATGAGAAATAGAGCATATGTAGATTAGCTTCAGGGATTGAAATGTATGTATGATCAACCTATCTGTATGTCAGGAAATGAGAGCAAACTGAGAAGGAAGAAAAGGGGACAGTATAAAAGCTCTTGAGTTTGAGTCTCCCCATTACCTAAAATTGAAACTCTTTGCCTGATATGGACAGCTTACCATTTGATTATTGATTCCCATTCATGGTTTCCAGAACATGCCTTTTTATTTTATATTTTCAGTTCATTGCATATGAAGATCCTCCCACTTAATGTCCTCTCTTCTTTTATTCTGCCCTCATTGTCCATTGGGAACATCTAAATTTCTTTAAGAATATGCTTGAGTAATTCCCTCATGAATATACTCTGTATCTCCTTTGTTATCCTTCTTTATCCTTTATCTTTCATCCCACCATTTACCGTCCTTCATAATAAGCATCATTTACTACACTGCTCAGTAATTTTCTCTCAAAGGCAAGTCCCCTCATGTTTCTGTAGTTCTAGAATTCTTCCTCTTTGGATACCATTCACATTCTTTGCCAGGACCCATGAAGAGCACACTCTCTACCCTCTGTGCAGTAGCTGTCACTATTACCTCTTTATCCCTTGTTGGTCATTTTTATGGTACAACAATGCTCTTTTTTATAGTCCCTCAAACACATCATGATTTCTTTGCTTAAACATGCTTCCCTGGGATTTTAAATCAACGGTGTCCTCTTTCATTCTTTACTATCTACTGAGAAATGGCTTCCCTTTTCATCCAGCCTACAGTGGCTAATCTCCACATTTTCCATTGCATCACTTTTTCTTTTTCTCACAACACCTTTTTGAATTTATGTCATTCATTTATGTTTACTGTTAGTGTAAACATAACCTTGTGAGGAACAAGTAAATTCCATGAGACATGGACTTTGACAGTTTTACTCACTACTCTATATTCAGGATCTAGACTCCTGCCTGGTAAGTAATGGGTGCTTTAAAATCATTCGTGGAGCTTATGAAGTTAATCAGCTTATTGTTTCATTGGTATGTATGCCTGCTGAAAGCAGTCATCAGTTTTTATCCACTATACATATTTAAGATTGCCCCTGACACACGGTGGATGCTCTGTATTTTCTGAATGAATGAATGAATGAATGGATGGGGATCAATAGAGTTCTTTCAGATGACTCTTGGACGGAAGCTAAGGTGTTAAAACTGTAGTTCTTTTTTGGAATGTGAACTGGATGCTGAACTACAGTTCCGAGAATGGTTTCAGAGTGATAGTTGCTCCAACTGGAGCATGACCACTAATATGAGATTTTGACTATGCTACCTATGTTTTACAAAATAGTTTTGCAAGGTCCAGACACAAGAACTAGCTTTGCAAAGTCAAATGGCTGAAGAAGGAAGTGACAGCCACCACACAATGATGTTGTTTATACTTTCGTAGTTTCTACAATGATTATAGCATGCACTGGACAGAAAGCTGTAGGATTCTCTAGATATTAAGTTTACAAGACTTGATATTTATTATTTTGAAAAGTGATACTCACAAATTTGGATTGAATGTAAGTCAATCATGGCAAAATTCAAGCAAGTCACAGAAAAATGCCTGCATACCAGCCAGAAGTTGTTCACTTAGATGTCCTAAAAAAAGGATGAGTATTTTGTCTTTTCAATTAGAAGGTACATTTCTTCTTTTTCAAAAATAAATTTCTGCTAATATGAAAAATGTTTTACTCTTTTGGATGATTTCACCCATGTCTATGTGGACATTTTAAGATACAATTGTTTGAGTAAAAAGTTATAATATTTAGTAAGAATACAGGTTTGAAAGATGAAAGATACTGTTTGCCATACTCCCAGCCAATGTCCAAATGGAGTGTTCATGCTGTTTGGTAATAATACAGAGATTTCTCATCTTTGTGTGTGTATGAAATACTCTAACAGGAGTTTAAGGGAAAATAAAAATCAGCCTTAGGCTCAGATTCTTTTGAAACCTTCAGCTACAAAAATAAAATTATTAACAATGAAAATGTCTCCTCAAAATAGATTTTCTCAGAAAGATTCTCAGTATAGGGATTTGATTTTTAACAGAAATCATAATCTGTGTGCCAAGTGATGTTGAAGAGGTATAATTTAATTATATTGACATAAAATGACTACATTCACTGGTGATGAAAAGAAGACTGATTTAACATCAGATTTCCTGATAGAGGAAGCCTCACTGTTTAGCTTTAATTTCTACAAAGGCCCCTGGGGAATGTGAATGGTGAAGGAGGTCATGTTCTTTTAAAAATACATCCAGGGTCTGAAACCTTCACTTGAGAAAGTGGCAAAACTTCTTTGAAGTTAATCACACATTTTGATCTCTAAGATTTCATGACATATTTTGAAATATTTGAAAAATCTGAATGCATCATTGCATCTGGACTCTAATTTATTCAAAACATTGTTCTGAGTCATTTTAAAGATATGAACATGGAATTCTTGCCTTCAAGAAGTTTATAATCTGGTGATTCTGACTACATATTTCACACAGTGTGTAGTGTCCTGCACAATGAATGAGTCAGCCATGAGATAGTAGAGATACCTAGAATGGATGGCTGGTATTTCTAGGTCACATACTGAGTCAGATTCAAGAATCAGTCAATACAACTTGCCTTTCTTTTAAAAATTTTATACATATTACCAGTTGGAGTACAAAGATTTTTTTTGAAAGAAGGAGCATGTTTCAACCTTTTGAATGAGAGACTACCACTGACCTATATCTCCAGCCCAGTGATTTGAAATATTTAATATTTCAACATTGAAACTGGGAATATTAAAGCTGATTTTTTTTCTCCGAGAAAATCAAATATAGTTTGAGGATAGCAATGTTAAAAGAAACACTCTGGAAAGCAGCCTGCCCAGCTCTCTGTTTCCATAACTTCTGGATCTTCTGTATCAGCTTATGATCACATGTCACATGTAGGTAGCTCCATCATCAGAACATAAATTGCACAAGGACTTGTTTGTTTTGTTCTAATGGAGTATTTGTTGGAGTAAGTGGTAATTGTTCCCTGAAATGAAGAACAAATGAACAAGTCCTTTTATCTTTGACTGTGACATGTTTGGTTTATACTATTTGGTAGCTCTAACCAGGTTGGCTTGTCTTTGGTTTTTCGAACACATCAATCTCTTTCCTGCCTCAGGCTCTTACAAACACCTTCCTTCTTCTCAGAAAGTTTTTCTTTATCTCTTTTGCTATCATGTCCTCTGGCACTACTGCCTTCTCAGAGAAGATGTCTCTGGCCACTCTGTCTAAAGCAGGTTGCTACTAGCTCAGCTTATTGTTTTTTCCTATTGTGATATGTTGTGTTTGATTATTATTTATACTCTCTCCCACTATATTGTACTCTTCATGATGACAGGCATATTTCTTATCATCCATGCCTACCACTATTGTGCCTAGTACAATTCTGGATGCATAGAAGACCCAAAGGAATAAATAATGCTTATGCATAGGACACATTAGTAATTTATTAGTAGCATCTTCTTGTAGGCTTGCAGGTCTGGTTGGAATGAGAAAGAGAATGGGAGAGGAGTAGTTCACATTGTGTGCGTGTGTGTGTGTGCACATGCGTGCACGCACAGGCTGTAACTCTTCATCCTTTTCTTTTCACTGACCTATTAATTTGTCCCTTAGATGCAGTGTTTAGTGTATGAAGGCACAAAGGGAGATATGGTTCTTTAGGAAAGGATATTCTGTTTTGGAAGGTGAAGTATGTTGAAAACTAGAAAACACCTATGTTGATGACTTCTCATGGCTTAGCATTTTGGTTTCCTTGGTCATCATATTTCTCCCTTCCCTTCTCCCACTTTTTAATCTTCTCTCACTTTCCAGCTGTTGTTTGATAGGTGAATGCATTATTTCCCCTATTTATGCAGGATTGTTGTATAAGAACAACTCTGCTCCATTTAAATTTGCAGCTTCATCCATATTAAGAAAATACCAAGAGAGTACCCCTGCTGTGAAAGTTGAATAGCTTCTAGATGGTTTATTTCCAATGGCCATCTTCGATATATCATCTCTTAAATCAGAGTACTGCCTCTAATGATAACTGTAACATTAAAATCTAGATAGTTACATGACCCACAATTCCCACCAAACTCACAATGACAGCAACAGATGTCTGGCTCAAAACCTTCACCAGTATCACTGGCTCCTCACCCTAAGTCTCTTCAAAATGCATTTAAGTGAATTACTGGGAGGCCTCTTTTGCTCTGGGTTGGGCTATGATGATCCTCTGCTTCGATCTTGGAGCAGTAGTAATTTTTTTTTCTGCTAATCCAAGCAGTTGCTACTTGGTGCCATCTCTCAATTTGCAGTGTTTGCGCTTGCTTCTTCTCCAAAATACCTCGTGTCTGTGCTGTGGCAGGAAAGGTCCCTACCTACTCTGTTGTGTTACAGAAATGCAGCCCTGAATTGTGCTCTTGGATTCTTAAAATGAAACCACTCTACTTTTAGTCCTCCAGATGCACCCAGTAACCTGGCACAAATTTCCTTCAGGCTGATCTAAAACAGATCTTTGCCACTGTAAATAAGATTTGTGGGCCATTAGTATGGGTATCTTCTGATTTTTTGTGCTAGTATACTATACTAATTAGCAATGCATACTCAGGTTCTGCACCAGCCTTCCTGAATCAGAACCTGCATTTTAATGAGATTCCTAGGTGATGTGTAGCACACTGAAGTCTGAGAAGTACTGAGTTGATGAGCTCAACTTTTCTTAATTTTGTCTGATTGTCACATAATTGCTTGCCAATCATCACTTTTTTATGTTATCGGACAATTGAGTTTCTTAGTGTCTTTTTTTTATCTTTTAAAACCAAAGTCTTTATTTTGAGTAATCTTTGAAATTCTCAAGATGAACTGGATGCTGCAACAGCTGCTCTCTTGGGTTTAGGTGTTGTTCCTTCATGAAATCCATGCCTGAATCTGCGATTTTTAGGTGCCTCATTCACCCAGTTCCGGTGGTATTTCACCTTTCAGCCTTTGCATTCCACTTACACTTTCTCTTGAGCTTGTCAGGGTAGCCACATTTGCCACAGGTCGACTTCTGAAGGTGGTAGGTCTTAAAGCCACAGCAGTGGCACAATGTGTGCATCTTACTATGACACTTTCCAAAGGGTGCCGTTCCCTTTGTCATCTCGCTTGTGCCACCGAGACCAAAGAGCTCTTAGTGTTTTAAAGGTCTTAGATCTCTGGAAAGCAATAAAATTTCTGTAAAGTCTACCTCATGGGATTTCTGGATACCCCAAAACTTGTTTGAATAAGAATTTTCATGGTCCTTTCATTGGCGCCCCTGTCATACAAATTGTTTTAGAAAAGGGAACTCATAGGGATGCTGACTAAAATACATCTCATAAATTTCTATTGTGTTTTTCTCAATTAAGAGCATTTTAATTTGCTTTACTAATTGTGATCCCTATGGAAAATGGGAAATGGATGGAAATGGTATTGTTATATCCGTTTTGGAGATAAAGAACTGAGGCTCAAAGACATGAAGCTGTTTCTGAGAAAGCATCCATAGTATATCTTTTGACTTCAGCTCTCCTTTTACTATAGAACCAAGTCAAATAAAAAATGAACATAGACAACTGTGAATGCAGTTATGACAAAACATGGCTGCTGTTTTGAGGAGTTTTTCAAGTCATCAGAGAGGTTTAATATATGCTTTATGGCCCCAAAAATGTATCTTCATGCCTGTAGGCTTTTAATGCTAAACGCTTTTATTAAACAGAAAAAATTAACTGAAGAAAATATTTCAAATGAGATATGCTGCTAGAAAACAGCTAAAAGCAATATTGCCAACATTCTGACAGGCTTACTTGGGTTAAAGCAGTCACTATATATTTCTATTATCTTTGGAAATGTTAAAGGAATGCCAACTTTGTGTTTGCATCTCTTCAATTTATGAAGTCAAATGAATTTTAGTTCAAATGATATTGGTTTGGAATGAAATGTTTTATGCCAGCTTTGGAATAAATCCTCAGGTATATTCCTAACATTGCTATACTCTTCGGCAGTGAGGCAAACTGCTGATCAGAAAGCAAAGCATTATTTTACATTCCTACTTGGATAGTAACATATGATGAATTGCGCTTATTTCTGAAATTCTACCCTGTTTTTCAAACTGATTTGACATCTTTGGAGATGACTGTTTTGGTAGCTTTTGGCGTCCAGTGTAATAAGTCTTCCCATTGGTGGGAAGGGGTATCTGGCTGCTCAGGGTTACCCACAGAGTCTCTTGGTTGAGGAAAGGTAGAAGCCAAAGGCAAGTTGAACACTAGCTTATCTGAGTATATTGGGTGATATGCTATGTACCCCCAAGTCCTCATATAATTTTGATGGGGCTGAGTTATTGGTTTGTTGTAGCACTGGGATTGGCAATGTGATGTTGTACCCACCCAGGGGTGGAGCCGACATACAGTGTAAGGAAAGGTGGGTCTTCCTGTCCCCCTCTCTCTTGCCAGCATGCCTTGCAGCTTGCAGCCACCATGAACAACAACCCTACTACCCCATGCTGACTTGGAGCCAACTAAGTGTGAACTGAAACTCCCGAGAAACTGTAAGAATAAACCTTTCCTTCCCTAATTTTGGGCATCAGGTATTTTGTCTCGGCAATGAGTAAAAAGTAACCATGACAGAATTTGGTACCAGAGGAGTGGGATCATTGCTGTGACTATTTCTCACCGTGTGGTTTGAAAGCCTTCGGAAATGGCTGTGGGGAAAGTTTGGAAAGGTTCGGAGATGTTGCCTACATGCATAGAGCTGTAACAGCTTAGGTTGTTCTGTATGGGAGATTCTGGTCAGAGCCCAGGAGACCAGAAGGCTGATAGAAAGCCTGCCAGTAAAGACCAGGCTTGGGAGGGTTCTGCTGGGAAGTAGAATGACATTGGGTGTTAGACTCCACACGATGTGTGTTATGACCTGGCAGAAAGTTTGTCTGCATTCTGCCCATGCCCAGAGACTTTGCCTGAGACTGAGATTAAGGGCGATGGATTTAGTAATCTTGCAGAAGAAATCTCTAGGCAACCAAATATTGAAATGGTGGCCTGGCTTTTGTTGGGGGCTCATAGCCAGATTTATGTTGTAGATAAAGAGCAAGGAGCCTGGCATGGTGATTTAAAACCTTGTGAGTTTGGCCAGGAAGCTGTGGACTTTAAAGATGGAGCTGAGACCTTGATTGCTGAGAAGGAACAAAAAAATAAAAAAGATGGCCTCAGGGCATCCCGGGAAGCTGCAGGCCTCCAGCCTTTGCAGCCTCAGGCCTCCAAATGTGAAAGAGTTTGCTAGGAGGAAAAAGCTACAGAGTGCCCTGTCCCAGAGTGGCAACAAAAAGCCACAGAGTGCCCTGTCCCAGAGTGGTGACAAAAAGCCACAGAGTGCCTTGTCCCAGAGTGGCAACAGAGGCCACGCCATGTCCCAAAATGGCAGTGGCCATGCCGGATTCCAGAATAGCGGCATAGAGAAGCTGTTCCTCACCATCAGGTTCAGAGAGCTCAGTGATCCAGGCAGTCGACCCCCTACAGCCAAGAGAGGGGAAAGCCTGGCTACTGCTCCAACCTGCAGTGGGCCTTGGCAGCATCCTTGTGGTGCTGGTTTTAAGTACAAGAAAAGGCTAAGGCAACTTCCACCTTGCCTGCAGAGAGCAATGTGTAAAGATCTAAGGGTAAAACCAAGGAACATGGATTGTCCAAGGAAAGCTATGGAAGGTGCCGCAGGGGTGGAATCACTCAAGCCTGTTGGAGCTTGTAACCGGGTTGCTTCAGATGCTGAGCATAGAACTCCAGGACTTAATGTTTGCCCTGCTGGATTTTGGACTTGCTTTGGTTCCAATGCTTTGTATTCCCCTGTTTGTAACTTTTGGAATGGTAATGTTTACCTTGTGCCTTTATATGTTGAAAGTGCTTAACCTGGTTTTCATTTGTACAGGGGATTACAGATAAGAGTTTGCCGTAGAGCTCGAAGGAGATTTGGGACTTGGACTTTTCAGCAATGCTGAAACTGTTAGGACTTTGGCAACTCTTGGAGATGGACTAAATGTCTTTTATAGTAAGGATATAAATGAGTCCTTGGGGGTCCAGGGGTGGAATGTATTGGGTGATATGCTATGTACCCCCAAGTCCTCATATAATTTTGATGGGGCTGAGTTATTGGTTTGTTATTGGTTTGTTGTAGCGCTGGGATTGGCAATGTGAGTGTTGCACCCACCCAGGGGTGGAGCCGACATACAGTGTAAGGGAAGGTGGGTCTTCTTGTCCCCCTCTAGCTCTCTAGCCAGCGTGCCTTGAAGCTTGCAGCCACCATGAACAACAGCCCTCCTACCCCATGCTGACTTGGAGCCAACTAAGTGTGAACTGAAACTCCCGAGAAACTGTAAGAATAAACCTTTCCTTCCCTAATTTTGGGCATCAGGTATTTTGTCTCGGCAACAAGAAGTAATCAAGACACTGAGAGAAGTTTCTTACTGAGTTTGTCTGCTTTGGATACTCTGGTATGATTACCTACAGTTTTTTATTCCCAGGGCACATCTAACTGCCTTTCATCACCAATGAAGTTTGCTTTCTTTTATATTTCTGATTGCCTCAGCTTCTATTTGTGTCATTTTCCAGGTCCTTTCAATAGGATTCCTATTTGGGTCCTCGGACTTACCAGAACTAATGAAGCTTTTCTTTCACTTATATCATTAATACTAATTTCCTTTTCCATGTCTTCTTCTTTCCTCTTCTATTGCTTCATTTCTTTCTCCTCCTGCTCTTTTTTCTCTTTTCCCTTCTTTATAATAATCCTTTATCTTTCCTTTTAATTGCTCTTCACTTCCCTCTTTTAGGTAAAGACCAATCTTTTTTAGTGAAATTGTAGAATTTGGCATGTTATTAAGAATGTGAGACAACCACTGTACCAACATGTCACTTATGCTACAGAACAGAATAGTTATTTTCATGACATCCCAAGAGCGGATGCTTTCTGTCTGAAGTCTTTTGTTTTCACTTGAACCAGTCTATGTACCAACATATCACTTATACTGCAAGACAGAATAGTTATTTTCATGACGTCCCAAGAGTTAGATACCTTTTGTCTGAAGCATATATTTCCATGAGGATCAGGCTGTGTACTTAACCTCTGGACCAGGTGCTTATCACCGAATGACAGAGATGTGCAGTTGTCTCAGCTCTGTTTATAACAAGAATCCTGCATTTCTCATCTTTCATCACACTGACTTGACACATTTTTTTTTTTGCTATGATTGCACAGTTACTTAAGTTTTACAACTTTCTCTCCTTATTTTTGACTTTATCCTCACCATGTGTGTCTACTAGGTGTTTCTCACTTCTGTGATGTGGAGTAATTTGAAACTTTCCTTTTAGTTCTTCTTACTCATAACATAATGAAGTCTACCTTTGGGACTCAGTTCTGGGTATGCTTGTTTGGGTGGGTTTCCACACATACCCTGCCACTAACTTTAAGAAGTATCTAATAGATCCAAAGTTTTAATTTCTATTTCACAACTACATAGCACCAATGATCCATATCCAATAATCCCTTGACTGATTGATGCAGTGAAGGGTGGAATTGTCCCAGATACAATGAATCTGATTTCTTCATAAATTCTCCACCACTTTCATATATTTATTTAAATTTTTTGACTTTTGCATATACAAAGATGGTAACAGACAAGGGTAGCATACTTTCTGTGGTAAGTGTATTCCTGAAAGTGTCTTGTGAATTCAGAAAGCATATAGATGAATTTTTATTAAAATACCTTGAGCAATTCTCTATTTATAGAAACCTCTGGATGAAAGTTTTACCAAGTTAAAAAAGAAAAGTCCTCTGTTCTCTATCAGTGAAGAGAGGCTGACTCCTGCAGCAGTAATTTGTAACTCCTCAGTCATAACAAAATTGTATTTATTCTTCACGTATCCAAGGTGGGCAGGTAGGAAAGCTCTAAAGAGTTGATGGAGGCTCCATCTTCATATGTTTCTAAGTCACTTCAGTAAGGGGAATTCGGGAAGATCTGGACTCAGAATTAGAATTAAGTGTTAATTAAGAATTAAATACTTAATTGAGAATTAGAGTTGAGTGATTAAGGAACATCTTGCATCATTGATAATTAAGTGTTCTGGCCTGGAAACGATGGTCCAATGGGCAGAACTTCTCCCCCTGTCCCACCCAACCCAAAAAGTGCTAAGAAGTT
Source organism: Dasyprocta punctata (assembly GCA_004363535.1). Lineage (NCBI taxonomy): Eukaryota > Metazoa > Chordata > Mammalia > Rodentia > Dasyproctidae > Dasyprocta > Dasyprocta punctata. The sequence continues at coordinate 20,468 of RJWM01018083.1, read as the reverse complement.
CAGTGTTTTGTATGAGTAGAAGGAAAAGAAAACTAGTTATTGGCAAACAGCACTAATGAGTATCAAAAACTGTCCTTGTAGTTACCAACCATTTGTTCCTGTCTGCTTCACGCAGGTAAATTACTCTCCCTCTCCAAGGGACCAACCTCTAATGAAGCAGCAAACACACTGTCCAAGATCTCTGATAGTCTTCTATCGGGAGTGGTGTGCAATAGTTCCTGTAGGTTCTGATGCACCTCCTGATGATCAAGAGACTATAACTTATAAAAAAGTTATCAACTTCCTTTTCTACCTATTCATACCAATATGCAGTGGGAGAATCAGGTCTGATAATCTCATAAGCATTCTTGTTTGGAAAGTGTCTGGACCACAGATAAATCACACTTACTGGATAAGGTGTTTCCAACACAATTTCCGCAGGCAAATGTTGTCAAGGGCTCCTGTTCCAAGAGGACCCAGAGTAGGAGGGCACCATGGTTCATTGAGTCCACAGTCTTGGGCTCTGTCCTCAGGAATCTTCCTGTTCTTTTTTCTCATTGGCCACATTCCGCCTGTGGGGGTTAGTTAGACTTCTCAGG
>RJWM01018083.1:0-19790 GCA_004363535.1 Dasyprocta punctata | reverse complement strand
AACTCACAACGACCCTCCTGCCTCAGCCTCCCAAGTGCTGGGATTAAAGGCATGTGCCATCACGCCTGGCTTGATTTTTTTTTTAATTCTGAATTATCACATTTTCTTTTAGTTGAGGTCTAGTCTTTTGGCAATATATTTCTCTCAAATGCCTCACTTGATTTTTTTTCTTTCATATCAGTCCACTTCATGCAGCAAAAGCACATGAAAGTTTCTTCATGAACACAATACTCACATTTACTAAGTGTATTTTCTTCCTCACTCCTATGCCCAACTCTTTTTACTTTGCTCTCTTGATTCCATTGTGGTTGTCTTCTATCCGATGCCCAGAATCACACTTCTCTCATATTTTCCCAGAACAGTTTTGTCCAGTTACAGATTTTTTCTAGGTATTTCAATGCATGTGTGCATGTGTGTGTGCATGTGTATATGTTAGGCAGAATAGTTATTGGTATCCTAAGATGTCCACATCCTAATCCCCAGACCAGTGAATATGTTATGTTTTGTGCTCAAGGGGACTTAAACTGGCGGATGAAATTAAGTTTGTCAATCAGCTAACCTTAAGAATAAGAGATTATTCTAAATTATGCAGGCAGCCTCAATGTAAGGGTTCTTAAACACGAAAATAGAGATAATCACTATCAGAGGGAAGCAATAGGAGACCACTTCCACCAGCTGTGTCTGGCTTTAAAGCTAGAAAGAGGCTGTAAGCAAAAATGTGGCTAACATCTAGAAATGTGCAAATACAAGAAAAGAGATCACCTCTGAGTCTTAGTGTAGGAACATACCCCTACAAAACTTTATTTAGCAGAGAGAGACCCATTTAAAACTTTAACAGTCAGGATTACAAATTTGCATTAAGGTTTGTAGTCACTGGTTATGGAAGCAACAGGAAAGTTTTAAATTTGTTCAGAGCTTTTAACATGAGGTGTAATAGCTATCTCCTTGGTTAATATTAGATGCAAGGCTGTTTTAAGCATCCCTTAGTATTAAAAAATTTCTCAATTATATATTTTACTGTTCAAGTATAAGAAGTAGTCATATAACTTTTACCAGTCCCTGAATTTGTAGACTTTCTCTTTTCTTTTTATTTTAGTTTGCTAACCAACAAATTTTTTTCTTCAGCTTATCTCTACAGTAATACTTTGTCAAATAGAACCAGTAAAAGCCAATATATGTTACTATCATTTTTTTTTCTGACTTACTGCTTGAATTCTCCATGTTTATTAGGCATATGGTACTCCTTCTGAGTTATTGTACCTGACAACTGTACCAAATAGTTTACCATTGCAAACACTTTCCTTACAACAGTTTCTAATTAATGCTATACTTTTTGCTGTGGTAGAAATCTACTTATGCTGATTAGGATTTTTATAGATCCACTCAGATTAAGAGAGATTATACTGTGGGACAAGTAATTCAACAACCTTGTGCTATAAGAAAGGTTATTTCTTGTTCATACTGTGTCCATCGAGGGGATTTGCTATTCCTTGTTCTAACTCTAGAACTTAAGCCAATATATTAATCACTGTCTGAAACACTGTCAGTCTCTGTGGAAAGACAGCATATGGCTAGTAATACACTAGTTCTTAAGCTTTCACTAGTAAATGACACATCCTTGTCCACTTACGTTTCTTTGGCCAGATCAAGTACATGGAGGTATCAAATTCCAAGTAATAGAGAAGAAATCCTACTGTATTCCTGTAGAGAACAGTAATGTTTGGCAAGCAGCAATAGAATTATAACACTTTATAATTCTTGTAAATTGAGGTTTATTATGGTGGACTATAAATGATTTAGAAATAGGTACTACACTATGAAAAAAGATGACTGTGGCACAAAAACTTTTTCCATATTTGGAATATAGTTGTAAATGAGAGACACATGTGGGTGGTCAACTGCTTACTCTGTTTTCATACTTTAAAAGCTTATTAGTTTGTAAACATATTTTAGAAAGTAGACAATACTTAAAAATATTGACATAATGTTCAACTCTGCACTGAGCTGTATATCCAGAAAGAAATCTAAAATGCCAACAAAAATTTCTATTTTAAAGTATGTAACTCATTATTATTCATAATGGGAAATTTGCAACATGTCATATACTCTTAAGCATGATACTTTCATTCACCAAAATATCATATGGTAATTATGTAAATAATAAATGTCAGAAATTGCTCCCAACCTGACATTAACTTAAGGAGCAGAATACAGTTCTGCATGTATTTTGAAGTTCAGTGTTTATGTATATGTGCAGTAAGAATGACTGAGAGAAAAAAATGTGAATACTAACAGTGTCTGTCTATGAGTGATGGATTTATGATTGGCCTTGTATTTATTCTCCAAATTTTCTACAGTGAGCATCTTTTACATTTCTTTGCAAAACAATAAATATAATAATTAATAACATTTTTTCAAGAAAGGCTTTACAGTACCTTCTACCACGTCCTGTCATTGTAACTATTAAAGTAGAAACAGAACATGAAACCTTGGAAGGCAAGGTTCTAATGATGTCCTACAAGGTTCCATCACCTGGATAGCCAATTAAACACTAATTTAGGTATTGTTTCAATATGGCTTGGAAGGTAAAATTGCTGAACGTATACTGAATTTTTTAGATGGGCCCAGTGTAACCACAGGAGACTATAAACACAGGAGAGGAAGGCAAAAGTGTCAAATAGAAAGTGTAGCAAGAGCAAAGAGGCAGAAGAAAAAGTCAGTGATATTTAAAGCATGAGACTTCTCCAGAACATTGTTAATGGCTTTGAAGATGGAGAAAGGGGAACATCAATAAAGAAATGCTGTTAGGTTCTGGTGGCTAAATTCTTCAATCACACGGAACTAATTCTTCCCACAACCTAAATGAAATTCTTTGCCAGAGCCTCCAGTAAGAAACACATCCCTGCAGATCCTTTTTATTTAAGTCTGGTGAGACATGCATTTGATTTCTGACACATGGAATCTGTGAGAAAATAAACACAAGTTACAGCAGCAATGGAATTTATATACCATCAAATGGAAGTGAACAAAAATATACTCATTTTATGGGCTTATATAGTTACTTTGGCTAAGGACTAAATATAACTTTCAACCTCTTGGTTGTTAGTGTGGAAAGAGAAAGGGTGCATGCTAATTTTATTTACTGAATGAAAACTTAAAACCTTTCTATAAACATTGCTTTAATGGGTATTTGCAACAACCTTCTCATAGACCTCTTTGTCTTCAGTTATAGACCAGTTCAAGTTTAATCTTTTGATTAACTGCATAGTGTGATTTTACAACAACAAAACTGAATTATGTTATTAGCCTGCTTGCTATGATTTCGTTACTCCCCATCACTTACAGGCTGATTCTCAAGCACCTCAACGTGACACCAAATATCTTTAAAATCTGATCGCTATTTCTACTTCCACTTTCACTTCCTGCCATCACCATAAAAGCACTTATAATCTAGCCACATACTTGCAGTTCCCTTAAAATAACACTTTTGCACTCAGAATCTGCAAGCGTTCTTTTCTGCCCCTAGAATGAAATACTTATTGTCTACCAAGAGAAACTTCAGTGTGAAGTTTCTTTCTGACAAAGGTCTTTACTGAATCCTGCAGAGAAGGTAAGTCACTCCTGTTGCCATCCTAGGATATCCTAGTCCTCACACTATTGCAGAATATAAATATTACAGCAAAACCACTGGCTTCTGTGTTAGTAATTTGCACTAGATAATGAACTCACTAAAAATGAATTGCATTTAAATCTGGCTTATCAGAATGTAGCACTATGCCTGGCATATAATATATCCTTAGTAAGTATTATTTGAGCAAATAGTTGTATTAGAGTCTCAGGTAGTATTGGCTACCTGATTGGAGGTAGAATAAGGTGTTGAAAAGTGTCAGATCTGAGTTTGAGTTATGCCCAAAATTATACAATACCTCCTTACTTTGTGACTTTGGCAATTATCTAAGCCTCAGTTAAAAATGTACACAATTTTTCCTGTAACCTAGAACAGAATCAAAAGGTAACATTGCAACCTTACATTTTATTATTACATACATAAGTTATAGTTGGTTTAAACTTTAGTGCATTAAAAAAATAATCCATATATTTTACATTACTTTTTCTTTTTGCAGCCTAAAACAAAACATAGATTTTGCAAGAGTAGAGAAGAAAAGAAAGGGAAAGAAAAGGAATACAAGAAAATACTATAGTGACGCTAAATGTATTTGTTACAAAAGGAGGCAAAATACTCTACTACAAGACTAAGATTCTCATTTAAAAAATATTGACCATTATATGTTGCTAATAATCTATATAAAATACGTTGGAAAGGTAGAATAACAGTTTGGACAAAGATATAGTTGGTCAAATGAAACTAAAAGGAAGTAAAAATGTTGTAGTTGACATAAGCCAAAGTAGAAATCAAGTGAAAAGATTACTTAATAAGCAAAAATAGTTTAACATTGCTAAAAGATATGATCAGGCCCAAGATATAGCTCAGTGGCACAATGCCTGCCTGGCAAGGTCATTGAGTTCAGTTCCCTGTAGAAAGAAATAAATAAACAAACAAACAAGATAACAACTAGTGGGGCAAAATGTGTGGAAATATATAGTGCAAAATGTGTTGAAAGTATCAGAAAAAATAGTAACACAGTAGAATGTTATTAGATCTATTAAATTCCTTTGACTTTTCACATACCAAGTAGATAAAAGAATTGACTCAATGTGGATGTACAAAATTAGGTCATTGTCACAGGTTTAGTATTAGTATCAAACTTAGTAGCCTATTCATATACCATAGGAAATGTACAAATGTGAAAAATGTGAAAAATTCATTGGTCTGGCCATAATAGTTTAAGGAAAACAGTACCTTTGGAATTTATAAAAGGAGAACTTTTCTATACAATTAGGATACCAAAATTGTCATTATGGATTATTTAAAATATGAATAGGTATCAAAACTTGAGGATATAGGCCTACAAGTACATCTTGAATGCTATCATGATTAAGAGAAATTAAAATGAATATATGAACATTAAATGAATAAGTTAGCATAAACAAAAAATAAGCTATGGAAAATAAAATAATTAAACAAATAAAATTCCCATTAACTAGGAAGTATAAAATGATACAACTTAACAAATATTTCAGAATTTCATTGTTTGATGTGAAAGATATCCATGAAATGTTTTCATTTTAAATAAAAATGAATGAGGCTAAAGACAAATACTGAACATAAAACTATAATCCAGGATGCACACAAAAACACATCTACCATTTTCACAGCTAATATGACATTAAAATTAGGGTAGAAGAAGTATCAAACCTAACTTGGCAAAAACCACAAAGACATGGGAGGAAAAAAGTTTTTACTACATTGCTTTATGAACAAATCTTCCGCCATTTAAGGACCATATCACTTCCATATTTTTGAACTATTTGGAAGATAGAAAAGTTTTGTTGTAAATTATTTTTTATTACTAATAATTCAACCTGATTGAGGTGACCTACACAAACACACTGAACTATGTGTAATTTCCCTTCAAAATAAAACAGAATCTAACTACAACTCTGGGAAATAATATATATAGTGAACTATGATCATACAGAATTTATTATAAGAATAAAACAATTAATTCTGTATTGCATAAAAACAATTATTCCGAAGTGACAATTTGGAAACAAAATAATATAAAAAAAATAAAATATTTAGTATGTAATAAATGTGATTAAAAAAATCTGTGAATGGGGCAAAATGTGTTAATCTTTAAGACTATCTACAGAGAGAGAGAGAGAGAGAGAAAGAGAGAGAGAGAGAACAAAAACAATAAAGTTAGTGTGGGTGAATTATGTCTCAGATGGATAGGGAAGGATTTTACAAGGATAAAAGGAATGGTGAAAATCAAAAAGAAAAATATCAATTGACATAACTCCACAAACATTAAATATTTAGTGCATACCAACTCATCAATAACAAAACTCGGTGTTAAACAACAAATTGTTTTGCAAATGGTGTTATAAATAAGAAACTGGATTAATATTCTTATGTACAAAAATATATTCAGATGGAAAAATGAGAAAATCAGAGAAGAAATAAATCAATTAATAAAATTATTATTAAAATACTCTTGCCAGCTTTTGAACTAAGAAAAATTATGGTGCAGGCAAGAACATTTGAGAATTACAATATCAAACTCAACAAGAAAGAATTAGGAATGAAGAACTTTCCCAAAAGTTTTAATGCAAGACAAAAACCCATCACAAGTATTTTTAGAGTGAAATTCTATGTTATGTTTATTTTTTAGTTAAAGATTTCACCGGTGAAAATATTTAACAGAAGTATGAGATGAAAAGAAAAATTGGGTTGTCTCAGATTTTAAACTATAAGTCATGAAGCACAGTTTAAAACATTACTAAATTACTATATAATTACTAAATTACTATATAATTCTGACAGATACACCTGATGCAGGAAAAGCCAAAATCATCCCCTAGAGTGATCTCAAGTTCATTGGCTTGAGGCTGAAGCAGAAGCAAAGAGAATACACATAACTGGGAAGCAGGGGTGAGGGTAGGAACCTTTAGATGAAAGCATAAGTCCTTGGTTGCTACTGTTTGTTCATTTGCTAGAGCTGAATTACCCTGGTGTAGTGATTTAGTATTTGCAAACCTCACAGTTTTTCTTCTTTTTTTTCTATTTGGAAATCATATAAATATGACTGAAAGAATTAAGATGCATAATTCATGCAGAATGCTTAGCATGGGTTTTGATATTTAAGAATTACTAATAAATGTTTGTTGTCATTATCACTATAATATATTGAGCACAATTTATCAGGTAACCCAACATGGTCCTATTTTATGAAAAGTTATTGAAAGAAGACAATGTGAAACCAGCAAAATGACTTTGAGAGACCCTGTGAGAATTCATTGGTCTGAGTTGCTTTACCTTTGAAATCAGTATTTAGTTTCCTTCCTTTTAAAATGTTGATGCCACCTGTTTTGCTTCCCTCATAGTGCATGTGAAAGCACTTTGTGAAGAGTAAAGAAATGTCCCTAAAAGGAAAGAAGGATAAAATGCAAACAGAGGGCTTTGTGAATGAAGAGGGAAAGGGGGTTTGAAAAATGGGATGGGAATGGGGAAAAAAAAAAACCCTCAAAAAATAAAAAGAGGAATCAATGTGTGGAATCATGTGCAGATATAAATTTCCTAAATGAATGTGATCATTATGTATATCTAAATCGTACCAACAAACTCAATATATATGTACATATTTTTATATTTTATATATATATATATGTCCGTATATATGTATATATATATATATATATATATATATATATATATATATATATATATATCGTGTGTGGGTACAAATTTCTTATGATGACTATGATAATTATGTATATCTAAAATGTACCAATAAACAGTTAAAAAATAAAAAAAGTTGTCACTAAAATAAAAGCCACTGCTCGCCTTTCCTTTCTTTCTCTTCATTTCCCCTTGTTTTCCCTCTATTTCTTTCTTTCTTTCTTTCTTTCTTTCTTTCTTTCTTTCTTTCTTTCATTCTTTTTCTTTCTTTCTTTCTTTTCTTTCTTTCTTTCTTTCTTTCTTTCTTTCTTTCTTTCTTGTTTCTCTTCTTTCTCCTCCTCTTTTTTCTTTCTTTTTTCTCTTTTCTCCTTTTTCCCTCTATTTCTTTATTTCTCTTCTTTCTTTCTTCCTTTCTTTCTTTCTCTTTCTTGTTTCTCTTCTTTTCTCCTCCTTTTTTTTCTCTATTTCTTTCTTTTTTCTCCTTTCTCCTTTTTTCCTCTCTTTCTTTCTTTCTCTTCTTTTCTTTCTTTCTTTCTCTCTTTCTTTCTTCTTTCTCTTTCATAGTTTCCCTCTTGTTTTGTATTACTGGCAGTAATTCCTACCCTATGAAGAAAACACACAGGGATCTCAGAAAACATTCCTCCATCATTTCCATAGTGTGTGGTCTAGTTCAAGGGTTAGTAAGATTTAGAAAGTTAAATAACATAGACAACCTGACTCTCAAGCAGAAAGGCTGATCTTCTACCACTGTCAGTGACTAATTATAGAAGGAAGAGACTGGGCTTGGCAAAAATGGTCTGAAAGATTTTAAAATAGTATGAGTAGGAAGCAATGAGGGCCTTGTTATCGTTTATACATTGTGTCAACTTGAGAAGTCTAGAAGCTTAACTAAGTGATTCAGCAACTCTACATCCTGGGGTGTGGAGAACAAGCAGTTACCTTTCTAGGGTATTGTTCATTGTGTCAGTTTGAGAAGGTCAGAACTTCAAGTGATTCAGCAGAGGCTAGGGTCCCTAGTTTGTAAGGTCCTCAGCCTGTGCAAGAGGAGGGCAGGCAGATGGTGTGCGTGCTACCCCCAGCCCAGGGGAGCAGCCTGCATACAATAAAAGACAAATGAGGAGGGGTTGCTTGCTTCTTCTTCAGAGGACCTCCAGTTTTTGCCTTCAGCTAGGACGTTGTCTCCTGGCTTCTGGCACAGACTGTTTGGCTTCTGCCTGGAGTTTTTCAGCCTTCATCATGGACTCTTTAGCCTTCGTCATAGACTCTTCAACCTTCCATCATAGATTCTTCAGTGTTCCATGTAGACCCATTGGCCTCCTGATACAGACTTGCATGAGACACTGCAGTAAGCTCCTGCCCTTGGGCTGGACCCTTCACCTTCTAGTATGCAGACACCTGCTGCACACTCCTATATTCAGTTTTGTGGCTGAGCATTGTAAGCGCATCTTGTAATTTCTTATAAAGTTGTATATCTTGTGTTATATCTGTTTCTCTAGTAAACCTTGAGTGATACGGGCCTATAGTAGGATGATAATAAAAGAAAAGGAGATGAGGCACATGGCTGAGGCCATTGCATCAGTCTGAGAAGGGGGTTTTGTCTTTGAGGGTTTTGCTCACAAAACCATGCCATTTTTGATCCTAGTGTTCAGTTCATATTCATCCTATGATTTCTCCTCACTTCCAAATTCTTGGGCAGAGATGATTGTTTTTCATAATGACAATGATGACACTAGGTAATATTTATGGAGTTCCTATTGTGTACCACTTACAATTACTACTTTACTTATATTCGCTCCTCAGAGCAATATACTTAGGTAGATGCCACAATTACCTCTATTTTACAGATAAGTAATTGAAGGCAGAGAAATGTTAAATATTGTACCCAAGAATACACAACTAGTAAGTAGGAGATTTGAGAGTCAAATTCCAGGCAGTCTGGGCTCTAGAGTTCATTTTCTTAACCGCTGTTCCACAGTGACAGTTATCATGGTGATATTAAGAACAAATACTATGGGTTCCCTCTGTGATGCCCTGTGTTTGAGGCACATCTGCATTCTCCACTTGATTGATCAAGTGATGACAGTGCAATACACGAGCTTGTTCAGCAGGACTCCGCATGTATTAAGGCATTAAACCAGGCCAATTCTCCTGACTACAGCTGCAATTCCTTTGAGTGTATGGTCTGCATTCAGAGCATGGAGCATTCAGGGATGGAAATGGGTCTTGCAGAAAAAGAAATCCTTATTCCCTGAAGCTCTGCCTGCTGCCAAGAACCCTTCAGGTCTCATGGATTTGTTATTCACCAGGAAACTTTCTAATACCTGGAATTGTGACATTCGTAATTCAAGGATTATACCTTTATGCCTAGGTAGAAAGTCTTCCAGGCCACCAGTTTACTAACATAGAACACTTGAACTTGATTAACAAAATTTTTGCTAATAGCAGTCATATTCTTTCATTCATTGTTTTTTAAATTTTTCCTTAACTTCTTAAAATTGAATTTTGGTTATTCAGTTCTCATGGATCAGCTAATTAATTTCTATGAGCCATAGATTCCTCATGTATGAAACAAGGGTAATAGTTGTGGAGTATTTACCATAGTGCTTGATCCACGTAGCAAGTACCTAATAGATGCTATTACATTATCCACTTCATTTGCAAAAACTTCACTCCATGTACAAGGTAGCTATACCATTCTGGTGTAACTGGAAAAAAAGAGAATACATTTTTCCCAAAGAATTGTCTCATACAGGGAAAACATAAAGATGAGGTTAACCACTCAGGTTAAAAATAATTTGAGACCATAGGCTGGTAGGAAGTTAACTAGTTTTCTAAAAAAGTAACTTAAGTAGCTAGAGAAAAATACTGTATATTTTCATCCAGGGGACTTGAGGGAGATGTCATTATTGAGATACTAGATTATTTCAGTCTTTCCCATCTCCATCTTCAATACATTTAGCTTTTAGAGGACAAAGGAGCTTGAAATGTATCTGGCAGACGGGTGAAAGGCTCAAGAGAGGGTGATAGACAATTAAATAGACCTTCAGACAACAGTGTCTATTAGAATGGCAATGTAAAGGAAAATTTCAGGGCAAAGGAACAAAATCAGAAGAAGAATTTAAAATGTAGGTAATGATGATCAGTGTCCCATGGACATCAAAGTATAAGTAACTGAAGAGGAAGGGAAGTTGGAATTAGTGATCAAAATCATAACACTTGACTCTGCAAGTGTATGAAAGCAACTCTTGTGGAATAAGACAGAGGGATAGCACTTGGGACTCTTTCTCCCTTTGGTTCCAACATGCCTTTGAGGTTGTTCTTCTTTTGTCAGGATTGAGAAGGGGTCCAGGATGGTGGTGGAAGGCTGATCCTGCCCAGTTCCTTTCTGCCAGATCATCAGCTCTGAGGCTATGTAACCAGACGCAGTACAAATACAAACACATTTTCAACTCATTTGAACCTTCTGCATTAACCTGTTAAGTCTGACCCACTACATATTTAGTTCCTAGACACCTTTTAACCTTCTCAAATTTGGGCTAACTTTTTCTTTGCACTTTGATCTGTAAGTTCTTTTGGCTACAGATTTGTATCTTTTCTGGCCACTTCTGTCTATGTTCACCCTGGTTTCAAGGAGACCTTTTCACTCGGTATAAATAACCCGGCCTTTTAAGAAGAATCAGGACAAGTAAAAACAATATGTCATATTGAAGAAGTGCCTGGCAACTTGTAAGAAGAGGGTCAACAAGTTTATGTCTTCATTATGTTTTTCTTTATTTATCTGGTCCAAGTGGATAACTTCATTCTCATCTAGGTACAAGCTTCAAGTCCTTTTACATCTATATAGTTGGTCATTTGCATATTTGAATGAATTAATGATAAAGAACTTAAAATGAATTAAAAAAAGTGAAGTCTTTGTAAACTGGGCTGAGAAGTATTTTGAAAAGAGAATACAAATGGTTTTGCTTTTTTTGGTTGTTGTTAAAACATTATACACTCAGACTGGAATAATTTTTAGCTTCTCAGGGAACATAGACTTTGATTAAAGAAAAAAATATATGCTTTTACAAACCTTAAAGGAACACAAGTTAAATTTGGTAAATGCAGACACTCTTATGAAAGAGGAACAAAGAAAACAGAAATCAAATGAGAAAATAGCCCCAGATATTAACATATAAAGAAATTAAAAAGAAATGTTTCTGCTTCCAAATTTTCTTGAGAAGTTTTGGAGATAAGAGCAAATGAAAAATCCTTAGCTCATTCATGTGATTTGATTACCTTTTCAAATGTAAAACAAAGAAAATCCTTGAGACTGGAGAAGATACTGGGGAATGGAAAGTGTTTCCAGGCAACATTTTCTATTTTAAAGAAAAAAAAATCTCTCAGACTTAAAAAGAAGCATGGATCAATATCTCTGATATTTACCCAGTGGAAATGATTATAGCAATCTACGATATCCTATTAGTTTTCTACATAATATCCTCAGTGGTTGCCGATCCTGAGACAACTGCAGGTAACCTTATACAGAGTGATTTTTTTGGAGGAAGAAAAAGCAAAAAGCTTCCTGAACTCTGAAAAACATCCCTAATCTTGTTCTCTTGAAACAGCATATGAAGATTATTGTACAGCTGCAACAAAAGTGTCTCTCGATTTCACTCAAATATAAGAAATGTAGAAATTGAGCTAAAAGATTAGATGGTCTAATAAAACAATTGATAAACACAAGCCAATGGGGATATATACAAAAGAGAAGAGACTATGACAACCCTAGAAGATTGTTTAATATAATGTCAAAAACTACTAATATAAAAGACTCCAATTTACTCCTGTCTCCAGATGCTGAAAAAGCTTTTGACAGTTAATTGGAAGCTTTTATTTTTGACATTGAAAAGCATGGGCTTGCACAAGAATTCATTTCATGGACAGAAACATTATCTGATCATCTAAAGGCCAAAATTAAGGCTAATGTGTATAATTGAAGACCATTTCTTTTCTTTCTTTTCTTTCTTCCTTTTTTTTTTTTTTTTTTTTTTGACAAGGGAGCAGCCACATACTGTCCATGTTTTTCTCTATTATTTGGTCCATCAATAGAATCTCTGGCAGACAAGATGAAGGAATAAAAATGGGTACTTAAGGCCCACAATTTCATTGTGAGTAGATAATGTGGCTCATTTCTAGATTGCATGTAAACTTGTGAAATCCACTTCTGGGAAGTCAAGTGCAAGGCGATCTCTGCTAGTAGAGGGGCTGTTTGGTTTAGTTCAAGAGGTGTTTTCCCCTTAGGAATAAATTCTTTATTGCTTAATAAAAATGTTTCAGATGGTGCCTTCTTTGTCCCTGGTAATAGTATCATAGGCCAGCTTTGACATGCTTCTATACGTGGCCAATTTTTTCCCAGGGCAATCACTATGGACCTGAAGAGCAGAATTTGCAGTGAGAACCTTGCAGTGTTACATTTTTTAGTTTTCTTTTCCTTCCTAGTCAAATGTATAAATAGCTGAAATTATATAGTGGGTAAATAGGTAATGGAGAATGATGGGCTCTTGTTTATAAACATAAAATATATGTCTTAAAAAGGTATGGTTGCGAATCGCTATAAAGCTAGTTTCACTTCTTAACTATGAATGTGTGAGGCATGGTGCATTGTACTGTTTCAACTCTGATTTCTCTTTTTAACATGTGAGTGATGCTAGAAGTTGAATTCCAGACTCTACCACAGAGCTACTTCCCCATTCCTTCTCTTTCTCTTTATCAAACAGTTTTATTGAGCTATAATTTATGTATGATATAATTCATCCATTTAGAGTGTAGAATATATATGAATTGTATCTGGCTTCTTTCACTTAGTGTAATGTTTTCAAGATTCTTCCATGTTGTAATATAAGTCAAAACTTCATTTCTCCTTAAAAATATATAATGTTTCATTGTATATGCATATCACATTTTATTTCACTATTTATCAATAGATGGACACTTGAGTTTTTTTCCTACCTCTGGCTATTCTAAATAATGTTGCTATAAGCATTCATGTACAGGTATTTATATGACTATTTCTACTTCTCTTAAGTAGAGAAGCTGGATGGTGGTGCACACCTGTAATTCCAGCACTCTGGGAGGCTCACGGAGGAAGACTGCAAGTTTTAGCCCAGCACAGCAAAACCCTGTCTCAAATAGACAAAACAAAACAGCAAGGAAGAAGGTCAGTATGAAGGATCTATGTTCACTCCCCACTACTTTCAAAAGAAAAAAAAGTCTATACATAGGAGTAAAATTTTTGGTCACATGGTAACTCTATATTAAACCTGTTGAAGATGGCTAGACTGTTCTCCAAAATGTCTGAATCATTTTTCATTCCTACAAGCAGTGTATGAGGACTACAATCTCTCCAGAGTGTCAGCATTATCTGTCATTTTTATTATAGCCAACATAATGGGTGTGAAGGGTCACCTGGTTATTTCTGTTTTAACTTAGATAATTACGCAGATTTTGTCCTTTGTTTTATTGGTTCTATTTTTGATTGTTAAAGCAATTTTGCGTTTCTGGGATTAATGACCTTTGTCATGATTCATAATCCTTTTCATGTATTGCTACATTCAGTTCATCAGTATTTTGTTGAAGATTTTTCCATTTATCTTCATAAGAGTTATTAGTATGTAGTTTTCTTATCCTTTGACATCTTTGGTTTTGGAATTAAGAATTATACTGGCGTTATAAAATGAGTTTGGAAGCATTCTCTCATTTTTATGTCTTGAAAATATGTCTGAAGAACAGGCATTAACTCTTCTTTACAAGATTGATAGACTAAACTGGGGGTCATAGATATATTTATATTTTTAAATTTTTCCTGAGTCCATTTCTATTGGTTATGTCATTTTAGAAATTTTTCTCTATCCAAATTGTCTACATTTTTGGCATACTGTTGTTCACAGTATTCCTATATAATCCATTTAATTTCAGTCAGGTCAATAGTAATGTCTTCATGTTTACTCCTGATTTTGGTAGTTTTAATCTTTTGGTCAATCAAAATTTATCAATTTTGAAAACCTTTTTGATCTTTTCAAATTAAAAACTTTTAGTTTGATTGATTTCTCTATTTTTCTAACCTATATTTCATTAATCTACACTACAATTTTTATTATTTCCTTCCTCCTGCTTACTTTCTTTTCTTTTCCTGGTGTCCTAAATTGGAAGGTTAATACATTCATTCACAGTATTTCTTCTTTTATAATATAAGCATTTCCAGCTGTACATTTCTTTCTAAGTATTGCTTTAGCAGGATCTCCTAAGGGTATGCTGCATTTTCATTTTTATGCACTTGGAGTTTTTCTCTCATTTTTTTGCAATTTCTTTTAAAATATTAAAGATTATTTCTATAATTTCTATATATTTAAAAATTTACCAAATTTGTTTGTCTATTGTATTAATATTGTTATTTACTTCATAAAGTTTATTTTGTTTACTTCTCTGGATTTGAGTTACCATCTGATGTTGTTTCTTTTCTTCAGTGCAAATTTGATGCCATGTACCTCCTTTGTGTTGTTATAGTGACACAGATTACGTCTTCTGGCATAGTCTCAAGAATATATTACATGCATATTAGTTTACAGAATTTCCCTTAAAATCATTTAAGAAGAGACAGGAGAATAACAATTTACACTGACCTTTATAATTACATAATTACCTTCATCAGTGCTCTATGTGTGTGCTCAGCTTGCTGTGCAGAAAGGCTTGTTTCCAGCCTGAAGGAATTAATTCCTTAATTCTTTCTTGTAAATGGGTCTGATAGCAACACATTTTCTGTTTTTATGTACCTGGAATATCTTTATTTTTGAAACACAGTTTTGTTAGACATAAGACTTTTGCTTAAGAGTTTTAGTCATCCTATGATTCTGGCTTCCATTGTTTCTGATAAGAAGGCAGTTATTAAGTTCATTTGGGTTGCCTTGGAACTAATAAATCGCTTTTGTTTCCTGGCTGATTTCATGATTTACTCTTTATCTTTAAAGTTTTTACTCTGAGGTGTTTGGTTGATAATATTTTTATTTTTGTTCATTAGGATATGTAATGATGTTTTTCATCAAACATAGGAACTTTTAGCCATTATGTCTTTAAATATTTTATCCTATTCTCTTCTGTAGGTATTTCCATTTCACCTATTCTGTTGGTACGCTTAATACTGTTAAGCACCATTTATCTCCAAATCTTTTCATTTTTCTTCTTCGTCTCTGTTCTTTGGTTTACATAGTATTTAGCAGTTTATCTTCATTAATTCTTTTCTGCTAATTCAAATATACTAGTGAGCCCCTCTTGTAACTTTTTACTTCTGTATTTATCTGCTTCCCACTACTGAGACACAACACCCTGTACCCACAATTTAAAGAAGGACAGATTTGGTTTGGTTCATAGTTTTGGGCATTTAGTCTGAGGTGAGCTGATTCCAACACAAAAGCATCATGGTGGAAGGAGGTGGAAGGAAGACTTTTGATGATGGAAGGTAGGAGTAGAGTTGGGGAATAGTGCCTGAGGTGAAAGGGACAAAGGACCATACGTAGTGCCAAAGTTCCCGCCTCCATGACCCACCTAGACACAACCAGAGGGTGCTTTACTCATCTGCTGGAATTTTTTTTTTTTGCGGCACCGGGGATTGAACTCACAACTTCGCACCTGCCAGGGCAGACGCTTAAGGCACTGAGCCAAACTCCCGGCCCTAGTTTTTTGAGGCAGGGTCGCACTATGTAGCTCAGGCCGGCCTTGCGCTCGCGTTGTAGCCCAAGCCGGCCTCGAACTCACAACGTTCCGCCTACCTCAGCCTCCCGAGTGCTGGGATTAAAGGCATGTGCCACCACGCCCGGCTGCTGGAATTTCTTAAACCAATCAAGTTGATGTATCATGCTTAGTGGTCACAGCCTTTTTAAATTTTTGACTTCAGAAGTTTCTTTTGGTTCTTTCTTTCTTATACTTTATATATCTTTACTGACACTCTGTATTTTATATGGCATCGATGTATTTATTGTACTTTTTTATTGTTTCTTTTAGTTTTTGAAGCATAGAAAAACAGTGGCTGTCTTGAGATATTTGACAATTTTTATGTCTTAGTATTCCCATGACAGTTTTTGTTGCCTGTATTTTATTGCCTGTATATTGATTACACTTTCTTGTTTATCGATGGCTCATTTTATTTTGTTAAAAACTGGACATTTTGGGGGCAATATAGCAACCTTAGGTTTTGATAATCTTTTTCTTCTGGGGCTTGTTGTTATTGTTTCTTTCTTATTTATTTATTTTTTCTATTATTTGTTTTGTGACTTGGTTGGACTATTTCAATGAAACCTATTATCCATTTAGTAGGAAGCCTCTGATATCAGGCTCTAGAGGTACAACCTGTTATGTCCACAATCAGACTGAGAGGACAGTAATTTGCTCCAGAGTTGTCTTTTTGAGTTCTCTTTTGCTTGTCTGTCTGCTAGTGAATCTCTTTCTGTTTGTGTTGCCAAGATGTTAGGCTTTACAAAATGCTCTGAGTCAAATTGCTCCCTATTATGACATACTTAAGTAAGATAAAGTAAGACACTTTTTGAAATGAGTTTTGGAGGATAGTTTTTAGGTATGTTGTGATTCTAGAAGGGATCTACCTAGTTAAAGGAAAAATTCATTGTTTCTCATACACTCTAACTTGTCAGAAGTTTAGCCTCTTGCTCTCATAAAGTACCAATTTCTTCTGAATTATTTCCCACCAAGATTTCCCCTTGATTTATATGTTCATTTATTTATTTTTATGATGCACTTATGCTTGAACTTTCCCATACTCTATTCCAAATGAAGACAGTTCCTTTGAGAAGTGTTTCAGAGTTCTCTGTTTTTATGGCCTGCCTCTCCTGGGACAAAATCTCTGAGCCACTGCTTCACTGGGTGGCCAAAATCTGTAAGAGTGATATCCCTGTTTATAAGAACGACTGAGGTCATGACCTCTGGTATTCTTGTCTTTCTCTCAGTTCTACAGTTGAACCAGAGTGAGGAATTGAGATCCTTTATTTTCAGTCTGCCACATTTGGAACACAGCCTATGGTCTATGAATGGGGGCTGGGTTGAAAACAGGAGCCCCCATCTTTTAAGCAGTACTCAACTACAATTTAGTCTTTACAATATAGAGTTGGGGGAAATGAAAAATACTAATGTTCTAGCACTTGACTAGTTGCTGGGAGGAAAGGTACCCTGGGCTATACCTATCCAAAGAGGAGGCCCCACCATGTTAAATGGGGGTGAAAGTTTAGGGAGGAAATGAGTTTTGGCCCAAATGTCACAGCCTCCTATTGTCCTTACCAGCATTTAGCAGGTCATTTTGTGTAGCTAGTTTTTCACTTGTGTGTGTCTTTCAGACAGTTTCTAGAGATTCTAAATGCTTGCTTTTTAAACATGAGTTTTATAAGTTACTGTTTTTGTGGGAGATCAAGTGTACAGTGCATCTCATCCCATCACTTCCTTCCTGTCCACTCTCCTTATTCTTTCCTTATTCACTGCTTCCTTGATTTCAACTCTGGGATTGGTCACTGCTTCTAGCATCTCAGAACCTTAGTGGAAGTTCCTTAGGCTTTTCACTGTAGAATTTTCTTGACTTCTATCAAGGTGTTTATCTTTATTAATTGATTTCTATGTTTGCTTGTTCCTACCAATAAACTGGGAAAAATGTTTAAGGCTCTTTCATAACCTCAGGAATGTTTCTCTCCTTATTCTTGTCCTTGATGCCCTTTCCCAAAGCTAGGTCATGATGATATGCTGCATTTGCAATGAATATTTTTTCAGAATTTGTTCATGGGAGGATCATTCAAAATATTTTTTTGAAAATAAAGACATCTTTATTGTGTTCTAAATTCAAGTAACTTCCACAATGGGCAAACACATACATACCATCTTCCTGACTGCAGTAATTTGGGGGCTATTTCTCATTAACTATTACATACTCAATGCTATTTAACTTAAGATCTTTCTTCTCTATTTTGTGCTCCATTGTGTGTCTGGGTAGGTATTTGAGGATTATCTTTTAGGAACACCATATAAGATCATATGAATACTGTTTTACTTTTTGTTTTTTAATTTGTGACAAAATGTCATAAATTAGAACTGTACAATGTACTCTAACTTTCTATGTTCAGCTTATAAATATAAGAAAATTGTTCTGAAATAGAATCATGAATAAAACAAGTAAAAATATGTACCAACTGTTGAGGATAGGAACTTTGCTTTGTCTTTTGCCTACCATAGAGTCCAGTAATTACACCTATTAATGTTAAGCAGATGCTTTATTTGATTGACATTCTTCATGTATAAATCAAGCAGAGTTTGGAAAACTATTATAACTATAGTTTTTCCTACTAATCATTTAGATTCTTAATAATGTGAAGGAAGACTAATTTTTTTCTGACATATAGCTTAAATAAATTTTAAAATTTTATAAATGTGTCTGGGCTCAGTGCAACATCTGTCTTGGGTCCCCTTTTCTCTCCACTTTCCTCTTTTAAGTATTTTTTCCTTCAGTTTTATTAAAAAATGTCTCTAAAAGAATGATAAAGAAAAAGGTAAAATATACGTAACTAGCAAAAAACAAAGATGCTCCAACTATCCAGTGTTAGAATCCATGAAATTTTTTGCCATCTCTGAGATCATGTTAGTTTAATGCAACCTTCAAGACATTAATTCCTGATCTAAAAAGGTCATCAAACAGAAATGTTTAACAAAGGTACCAAAAATGTTTTGAATATAAAGAAACTACACATTTCTACTGACCAGAAAATTTGACTTCTAAGAAAGTTTTGTTTGTTTTTAAAGCAGCTCGAATACCCTTTTAACTACATTTTTGTAAGCAACTGCCATGAAATATTTGGGCTGGAAATTGGGGAGTGATAAGATATCCTGTGAAATTTAGTGTCTTTATTTTGGGTGCTCTTTGTTAGGTTGAAAACAAAGACTTTGTAGCCAGGGAAACTAAGAATTGTGTCTTTCAATGTATCCCACAGGTCTAGTGAATCAGAATATGAAATAATGGAAGTGGTGGATTTTGCTTAAATTAGTGAAGGCAAAGGTTAATTAGGGAGAGTTATAGAACCTGGGAATGATGCTTAGCGCTGATCACACAAACCGTTACCCTTAATAGGTAAGACTATTACTGATACAGTTGGACAAGTATGAAGATGATAGGCTATCAATACAGCTATGTTAGTGCTAAAGGTCTCTTATTTAGAAATGAGAAGAAAGGGGAAAATTTCATTAGATGGAATTTACACTTTTTTATTATAAGTGTAATATGTCTTTATTAACACTGATCATGTATTTTCTGATTTTTCATCAGTAATAAGATTATCCTAATTTTAGTAGTTTTGTACTAACATTCTTAAATTGAATCTTAAGAAAGTGCAAGAACATATGGCCTTTAAAAAAAGTGCCAAGAAGCACTAAGAAGACAATATGTTTTGGATATTGACACAAATATAAACTA